>JAYMSL010003079.1:0-13015 GCA_036897195.1 Plantago coronopus | reverse complement strand
GCCCTTTTTTTTGTGTTGGAGAGGGAGAAAATGGGAGAGGGAGGAAAGAGAGAGAGTGAATTAGGTATTGAAATGAAAATGGGGAGTTAGAGTAGAGGAGGGGTAATTCTGTAATGATAATGTGTGTCAGGGGTAAAATCGTAAGTTCACATACACAGTATACCACCAGCTTCACCTTGGCACTGTGTGCCCTTTTTTTGTAATAAAGTTTCCAGCCAGTCACCTGGCTGAAATTTTCTCAATAACCCCAGGGTTGGAGACTTGAAGTATGTTACTACTGATCATGGAATCATGGTCACTAAACAATAAACACTAACAGGACACCTTCCCAGTTTCTTCCTTCAAACTTACAGCCTGGACACTGCTCGGAACTTGTATACGGTAAGCATAATTGCACTACATCAATGTAAAGTCGGAACTATACATGACTATTCGATATGAAGTTTTTTCAGCTCGACCGCGACTTAATTATTGATCTTACTATCAGAAATCATCAGACATCAAGGTAATTTAACAATGGCGCTTTTGTTAATTAACTCTTACTCGTCTATTCACTACTTAGATATGCAACATGTTGTATCAAAAAATATATTAATGTTTGTTGTAAGCAATTTAGCATTGATATACACGGAAACTTAGTTGAATTGTGAACAATTCACTCCCCAAAGCTTCACCGCAAAATGTTTATAAAAAGACTCATTATCCATATCTGAAGAAACGACTCACTTTAGCCCATCTAAGCACATAGAAGTAATCTAATGTTTGAAAATTGTTTAATCTTCCAAAGTCGAGCATGCATAATTAGCATTAATAAACCCTAATAGGTATAATTAACAATAACCAACTCACATAAGTATAAGTACAAGTGATATTAACAAACTCAAATTGATATGCATAACCTTACTACCAAGATTTTACAGGTTAGGGGTAACCAGTCGACAACATTTTATTCGGAATGTTAATTTTCATGTATATGAGCAACATTTTATATTAATAGTGTCAGATATTTTTATTCTTTTGAAACAATAAATTCAACAACACTACTCATATATCAGTTCACAAACTACAATAAACTCATATCATGCTAGTAACTCAAATCTAAACTATCTGTTAACGAGCCGAGCCGAGCACGATCATACTATAAGGGTGATCGATTCAAGCTCGATAACCAGACGAGCTTGCTCGCGAACGAGCTCGCGTTAACCGATCACGAGCTCGAGTTGAGTTTTGACCTAACTTTTTTGACGAGCGGCTCGCGATCGACTTGGTTCGTTAACACCCCAGTACCGACCTCTGTACTACTCTAGCTTCCTAACCACTCTTATAGCTCCTAATAGTATCAGATGTTACATACACTCGGAGTGAATTGATTAAAGAAGTGGCATAGTTTCTACAAGCATCGATCACATATCTTTTGAAAGGAGAATGTACAAATTGGACCACAGAATCCAAGATTAGTGAGTTCTTGATTGGTTGATCAACCTTGTAAACAAGCATCAATGCATAGTAAACCACCATAATCTTTCTTTTTCTTGGTAATCTTATATACGTAGAAGGGGACCATTAACTGAATCTATGCTCCAAACAACATATGCCACCGGATGATTGGACCTTCCTTGACTTATTATATCCGACCCTGGTGATTCTATTCTACTCTATTACTACACTAATACTACTTCTATCACTAATCAACATCATTAGCATTACCTCTCTAAGTTAATTACATGAGATTTAGTCAGCAAAGGATTTGGTATTGGATTGAGTGAGAGTTGTTATTTTTAGCAATTGGGATTTACGCAGTGTGAAACATTTGCATAGATCAAAGAGATTCAAAAGCCAATGATACATATTATATATTTCTTCGATCTAAACAACAGCTTGCATATAGAATTTCGTAGCACATGTGGTTAGTGAATAAACAAGGAGGCTAAGTGTACTTAAGAGGGGAGATTAATGATTAATCCGGAGAAATGTTCGAAAAACACAGGTGTTGGTTTGGTAAGATACGATGAACGTTAATCTAGATATGGATGCTTGACACGTGGCTACTTAAGATCCGGCAAAACTTGCCAACTTGCTGGAACTAGCTAGCTAAGCTAAACTAGTCAAATGCTAAAAGTGATCAAGGAAATATTGAGCTTGTGTAGAAATGGCAAAAGCTCCCACGTGCCATAGGACAATTTCACGTGCGTCGGGTCCCTCCCAGCTATGTATCAATCAAAGGGGAATGTATGTACTTCAATTTTTGGTATACGAGCTTAACCGAATATCTACTTTGATTCGAGATTAAACGAATACTCTGACCGTTAAAGAAACAAACTAACTTGGATGATTCGTTTAGTCAGACTATTCAAGAAGCCGTGATGATGTGATTCACACCCCCTTCCACATCGATCCACACTTCAACTTCGTTTCTCTGAGAAATTTAGTTATGAGAGACTGGTTTGCTCTCCTTTGGCTTGGAAGAGGCATGCCCTAGCTTGAATCCTCCCTTAGTAATATTTTTGGTCTAGACTTTTAATAGTTAACTTCTCAAGGATTATGACCTTAGCAGGCTGTTAACTGAGCATCAACTGAACTTTCGCACAACCACCACAAGCAATTTGATTCGACTGAACTTTCGCACGACCACCTCACAAGCAATTTGATTCGTTGACACCCCTTATCCATGAGAAGTAATGCAAGGTAACTATTTGACCAATGTCTCATGCTCCTAACATCTTCTACGCTACCTGTGATCTTATTCATAATTTTCTTGCAGACTAAATATGGTGGTAATATTTGCAAGTAGAGGTCTCATTCTTAACACTATAGATCGGTCACATCGGTCCATATCTCTACTACATAATTTGTGAAGCAATAATG
Organism: Plantago coronopus; assembly: GCA_036897195.1. NCBI lineage: Eukaryota > Viridiplantae > Streptophyta > Magnoliopsida > Lamiales > Plantaginaceae > Plantago > Plantago coronopus. The sequence goes on along the minus strand of JAYMSL010003079.1, from coordinate 10,150 downwards.
GGCGAAAATATTTGTTTTTTAAAAGTTAGTAGCAAGACAAAACTCTTAGGAACCTGATGGTGGGGATGCTGCTCACCCATGCAGCCATGTCATGTCAGTACAAAATTCCAAGAACAAGAGATCGGAACATATTTATTTAAATTTCAGAAAGAGAATTTGTAAGTATGAAGATAGTGGTAGGTATTACATATAATTGAGGTTGGGTGAGTAAGGGACACCACAATCAAATTGCCCAACTAGTCCCATCTTTGCCCATATCGATCTTAATAATAATAATTTCTCCCATTTCTTGCTTATATGTCCTCCCTTCCTACATTCGCCCAGAAACTATACCCACTTTTTCCCGGGTTTTATTCGCTCAAAAAAACTTTAAACTGAACCGTATTTGAAGAACCAGGCCTGGAGCTGAAGACATAATACTAATATAGTAGCTAGTGTGAAATTTACAAATTAACGAAGCTGACCTGAATGAACCTAAAGTAAAACTATTGGAATTGAACTTAAGGTGAGAAGTTGAAAAGAACATAATCTATATCGATGATGAGGAGGACATATCACTGAGTTAGTGGTAGATACTAGATAATACTAGATATGTATCTCCTATTCTTGCCTGCCTGAATCCAGATAAAATCCACTCCAGATATGCTATGTCCACTACAACCTCTTTACTTTCACAGCTTATGCGGACCAGTGTTTTCCTACCTCAACTGTCAACACTGAGATAAACTTACAATTACTACCAGCAAATATACTACATATTGCCTCCCCACCCATTTTCTTCAGTAATTGTGGTTCTAAAGTCTACCAGAATAGTAAAACTAAAAGGGAAACAAAACTTGAATACTCACAAAACTTACTGATCATCCCGCGCTCTACGGACTTATTAGATCCTAGGGCGGGCATAACCAAGTATAGCATAACTTGTAATACACAATATAAATCCCACACATGTAATAATGCAGTACTGAATTAAATACCCATTATCTTGAATGTGAACCATATTATAATTTTTGGCTGTACAAGGACATTACAAAGTTTCATTATCTTAGTTCTCCTTTTCACGTGCATTCTAGTTATTAATTGAATGACCCTTCAATCTAATGTGTAGAACGGTCCCTTGTGTTTCTTTTCACATTCCTTCTACGGTTCCTACCTTATGTTCATGCAACTAATCAATCGACCATGTACTGGGCTGTATCTGTGTGTGATTTATTGAGACAATTATAACAAAAGGGGAAATAAAATGTAATGCTCCTTCATACCTCATACTTTATTTTCAATAGAGATCCATTTATTTAAACCAAGAAAAAAAGCTGGAAGAAAACAGGAACATAAAACCAGGGAACTAACACTGTAACACACAAGCAAACAAGTATATGTTCATTGCTCAGAACTAAGACATACTGCTCCAGTGGAAACCGTGTTCTGGAACTTTTGGAATTGAGATAAGTGATAAACTACTGAATGACTAGGGTGTGCATCAGGTCCTGTGAGTCTCTGACAATGACAAGTTTTTAAAAATTAGGTTGCGATTTCAACACTTAAAACACTTCCTCAGCTTGTATCAGTGGTAATTACTCTAAGTTATAAAACAATAGATGGAGAATTGAACCACACAATAGCAAATGGAGCAAATTAACTTTTGGGAGGGGTATCTAATACAATGAATGCAGTCACGTTCCTAGGCGTGGATGCAATTCAGACACATTTGGTTGGTGAATATACTACTACTGAACAACCTTCACAAAATTCATTATGCGTTTCCTCAAGAGTAAACCAAGTTCCAAAAACGAACCAAGTTATAACAATAAATTCTCAAAATGAGCAAAGAAATGAATAAAACATGTAATTTAGGCTCACAAGAAGATGTACTTGTACTTCATAGAAATCAGCAGCAAAGTTCAAAAAAGGCGGCAGTAGGAGACATTGTTTTGGAACTTGTAGCATTAAAATATGAAGCTTCCCTACACCACCATTCTCTAATGACTATTTATACTGATACACAAAGTCACAACTTCATTTCTCATCTGTGGTGGTTTGTGTATACATACTTCTTTTCCAAACCTACCTTCAGAAACTTCTAAAAGGTCCTTCAAAACTTCCAACATCACCAAATGAAGGTACCCAGCTCTCAATTGTCCATAATGATTGCATTTGACACCAGTTTATTTGTACAAGTTCTAGATTCTAATGGTTTTTAAATATTGATGTTGATTTAGATCTTCAGTTGGATGCGAAACAAGCTTAATGGCAAGGATAATATCAACAAGCAGCCTAATCCCGAAACCACGTCTCAACGTAAGTCTCTGTATAAGTGCATATGCTTCTGTATTAGTAGTTCTTTAGGCATTTTAGCACCTATTTGCAAAAAACAAAATATTACAGACTGATTACAAATCTATGAGGCAGAATCGCTGATATTCTGTTTAACGTAAGTAGACATAAATGGATCACCTACCTTGTTCATTCTTGCAAATTTTTTGAATTACAGCAGTTACAACGCCCACCAAATTCACTTCAAAATCTACTTTTTCCATATTTTACTTTATTTACTCACTTCATACTTGACAGTAATCTTAAGTTCTTGCAAAAAAAAAAAGCACTTACCAGAAATCAGCAATAATGTGCTACAATCTGAAAGTTATGTTCAAGATACTTACAACTGACAACGAAGTGCAGCTCAGTTCGTAAGACGCTTCCCCTCCAACCAATAGGTCAGGGGTTCGAGTCACCTCGGGGGTAAATGGAGACCCATTATTGATCCTTGCTTTGCCGCTTCCAAAAAAAGATACTTACAACTATCAGCAATACACATTTTTACTAATCGCAACGAACACCTACATTATTTTATATATGCAGATCAGGATCGGCCAAGCGAAGAAGAGCATAATGATTGGCCAAACACATTACTTGCTATTGGGACATTCGGAAACAGCAAAATAAAGGAATCAGACAAGTCTCAAGGGAACTTACCACCCAAACAAGATCCTCAAGAAACTGCTACAGCAGACGAAATTGCAGAAGCTGATAAAGTGTTGAGACAGTTAATCTTCAAGCAAATATCTGCTGATTCTGCTCTTTCTGGGGAATCAGAAAAGAACGATTTATTATTAGATAAACTATTAGATAGCCTGCCAAAATATGGAAAAAATAATGATGAGTTAATAAATGATGACGTACCAAGAAATAAAGAAGCAATTTTCCAGCGATCCACCAGTTTGGTATGTAGGGGAGAAGCAAATGAAATTCGTGTGGACAAGAATAGTGGCATTAGCAAAAAGTCACTAACTTTCCTTCTTAAGAAGGCATTCCTATGCAGCGGAGGATTCGTACCAAATCCTGTGTTAAGGGAACCCCTTCCCTTTCCCGAACAGAGGTTGGAAAAGTCCAGAATGGAAAAGGTTTGTACACTTAGCTTCATCATAAATCAATGTTTCCTTCTGCTTCACTCTCATGCATTGTGTTTCTTTACAGGTACTGAGGGCTATGCTGCACAAAAAGATATACCCTCAAAGACCTACTCCTAAGGCTGCTTCCTCCAAGTATCTGGATATGTATAGTGATAGTGATGATGAAGAGAATCGTGACAGCAAATGGGTCAAGACAGACTCTGAATGTAAGTACACTACATAGCTGCTGTGCATAAAAGTTGAAGATGCTCATGCTCTAATCACAATCTAGTAAAAACCCCCTAATAATATATAAATGTTTCTGATTATCAGATATTGTTCTGGAAATATGAAGTGTCTCTTCTGTCTACTCTATCAGCTATGAGTACGAGGTAAACATCTTGACACCTTTCCAACAATATGGATCTGTCCTCAGATATAAACCAGTGCAAAGAAAAGCTTTACCAGTTTTTAGAAGTAACAGTTATCTGATTCAAAGTGAATTCACCATTTACAGGTATTCTTGCTCAATTGACCTGCTCCAGAAAGATACCTAAAAGTTGGTTCAAGTATTAACAGAATATAATGAGGCAATTGTGTTTCCTCTCATGTCAATTGCTCGACAGAGAGAACAGAAACACATATTTTTGCCATGGCTTTTTTGTGCTGAGAGCACAACAAAATTTCATTTTGCCATGGTTGGCCGCTTCATCATTGCTCTGCAATTCTTCGGACTTCTTTTATGGTTAAATATTTTGGAGCAAGGAGATCATGTATACAACTTATTTTTAATATATAAACCAAAGTGCACTTACGTTTATGATGATTAACCTTTTCACACTACAACATGCTTGAGAAAAGAACTCATGAATTTGACTATTGACATTCGCCAACTCTTTCTCGTTTGAATATCATTATAACTGATTATGGATGCACCTGTGTGGTTCAGTAAAAGCGATCTCAATCATGATAATAGTAATGTTTCAGGTTCGCATAGTTTATGTCTTTATGTAACAAAATCTGATTCAAACATCAGAGGCTAAAACATATTCAGAGGTAATATATCTCATGGTTCAGCATTAGGATTACACTTCAGATCACATCTCCTTGATTTGAGGCATATAGTGTAACAAGAAGAATCCTGCAGATATCTATGTACTAAAACTCAACTACATTATTATTCATGGGTGCCCAGAATTTGACATGAAGTGTATTAAAAAGTCACAACATAATTGGTGATTCTTCAGATATATGTGGGGATCAATAGGGTCATTTCTTCAGATAATTCGTTAATCAGTATAGTAGATCGAGTGCAGGAACTTAGGACTGAGGCAACTTATATGAAGGATATTCAGCAATTGAAGCCCTGTATTTTAAACTAGTTCCAAACTAAATATCCCATATATCATAATTCTCCCTTCACTTGCTCCAAATCACAGTGATCTGGTGACTTCATAATATTTTTAAAAAAAGTTTATAGTCATATATACTAGTACTAGAAATTACCCAATCTGATATACCATGTTATGCTATTTGCATGAACCAAATAAAATATATATCTCTAAATTTTTAATGACAGCACATATTATGTTTAATATATCATCTAATAATTTTATTCGAATTGGAAATGATAGTTACGTTCAACACACTAATAATATTACACAATCGAAACTTACAATACAAGGAAATTATATCAAATGTACTTCGACTTTAAAAGTTTCATCACGAAAATCCACAGAACATGAATCAAAATTTAAGGAGTATATATAGCTGTAACAGCTAGAATGCCACAGACATTCAATCAGCGAATGTGAGCAAAGAGACGAGTGACGCATACTTGGGAAATCTTGATATAAGCTCTGACTGTTTAGCCAGCTCAAAATCCTCAAACTGGAATGCAGGTGCGCAGGTGCATCCTACAAGAGAAAAGTGTTGCTCGGGATCCCTTGTTTCTCTTTTGGCTGCTGCTAAATCAGATGAAATTTCAATATCATTGGTAGGAAATGCACCAAACCAGACATTTGGAGGCACTGTATACTGCACAAACTGATTCTCAGCAAGTGGATCCGGTCCAATGCATGTTAATTTAGCACTCCCATCACTTTCATTTAACTCTACTACCTGATGAATGAAATTGACAACATAAATAGCATGTTAGGATCAAATATTAAGATGTTCTAGAACATAAATATGATGTTAAATCACAATTAAGAACTTCAGGTGAACATATACAGATTATGGAATATAATAAGAATGAATGGATAAGTATCCTATTCTTTGTGCTTTTTCATTATTTGAAATCAAACAGGAAGAGTAAGACTAGTTGTAGGTTCATCAAGCTCATAATAGTAGTACAGCTGTACATGTATGCACGTAAAGATCTGTGTTTTTTATCCGTTGAGAGTAGGGAGGAAGTACCGTTAAAGGCTCCCCAGTGTAAAAGTGCCATGTTTCTGCACATGGAATGCGGTGGAGATGAGAAACGCTTCCAGAGGGCAAAAGAAAGTATATGCACGTACTGACAGGTCGATCCACCTTATCTGTAAAGGGACTTTAGTCAGTACCAAGTCAAAATATAGCACATAGTATGATAATTGTAACAGACATAGTTCATCACTTGAAATCACCATGACAGTTTTAGTTTAGTTTCGTCCCCATAAAGATGAGAAGAATATAAACAACAACCCTCTAACAATGATGCACAAACTTTACATTGATTGTCTTTGTTGAGCACAATCTTATCGGCTAGCTTTACAGCCTAAAATTAGCTGATTTGAATGTTTGAGTCCTGTATAAGCTAGCTGATCTGCACTAGCTTAAGGAAAAAATTAATTACCTTATAAGTTTTTTTTTTTTTTGAATCGGCAAAAATTACCTTATAAGTTAGTAATTTGCGAAATCGGATCACACCATTTCCATATCAGTTTCAGCTAACTTATCAGCTAGAATTCACGTTATCAACTACCACCTAGCTTAAGCTACACCCAACTAATCAGCTGGCTATGCAAATACAGCCAACCTGAGTAAAAAACCTAAATTCCTACCCTGTCTATCATTTATACTCACTCTAACTAAGAATTTTGCTTCCCTTATATGAATAGGTGCTTAGATCAGTCAAGCAATCAATGTATTCACTGATATGGTTCAGGACAAAAATTTCAAACAGTTTAAGCAAACACTATCAAGATCCTTATCAAACATTCAAAACCAGACATTATACAAGCAATATATAGTACAACAAACGTCAATACGGATTTATCCATAGGTAAGACGTAGAAAGAGAAGGGATACTCACATTCAGAGGGTAAATGGGATTTGGATAGGTGGACGGAAGTGTCTCTGAAGGTTTCGGAGAAAAATCCACCTTCTGGATGAGGCAAGAGATTGAGCTTGGCTACGATTTCTGATTTCGTTGCTGCTCGTGAAGAAGCCGCCATTTTGATCGGTTGATTTTTTTTTTCCGGTGGTTGGTAAGGTTTTTGTTTCAGAGAATGAATGCTTCTAATTCTGTAAGTCGCCGGATTATTGTGGTCTATAACCGGGTTTATATGCGTCGGTCCCTCCTAATCCGCACTTACCACATAAAAGTATGTCCTGACACGCGGATACCTCGTGATGCCCTTATTAGCATCGTGATATGTCGATACCTCGTGATACCCTTTATTACGATGAGTTTTGGATTATCGTTCAAATTTAAATTAAAATCTTATATTAAATTATTTACAATAAGGTTTGTTTATGTATTTTTAGATATAACACTTGTATAAATGTAAGTGTACGGTATCCTAGTAAAAAGCATAGATGAATTCATATTAGACGATTTAACAAAGTACTTGATTATAATTATAATTTGAATTTTATAATAATCGAGGAATTATAATGAAAATTTTATTATAATCGAAAAAAGATTGAGTGGACAATAATTTGCTAGTAGAGTTTTGTGTGTTAGTTAGCAGATGAATAGAGAAATAATTGTTAGTAGAGAATTGAGAAAAGTGTTTAGATAAAAGTTTGTGTTTAGTAGGTTTTAGTAGGGAATATTATAGGGGGTGTAAGAGATGTGTAATAAAGGTGTAAGAGGTGGGGTATGTGTTTAATAAAGAGAAGTGTGGGGTATGTGTAAGAGGGTGTAAGAGATGTGTGTAAGTAATATTATAGGGTTAACATATGACACGGAACCCAAACGTGTTAAGGCCTTAAAAGAGTTGCTTCCCACTCAATATTTTTTTCGAAAAATCGTGTTAAGGAGCCTTAACAGAGCTCTTAAAGCTTGGCCACTCAAACCCCATATAACTTCGACAAATCCCTATACAAAGTCTTAATAACCTTTCTTCTCCCATACTAGATGTGAACATCTTCAATCTGTAATGGTGTGAAGCATTTTACAATTCGGATCAAAATTAAATACTACTTTCAATCTGTTGATTGGAGATAAAGCGTTTTATCAACTGAGTTGTATCAACTGAGTTGTACTTCGTTAACAGTATTTTAGCTTCTATGTTGGGCTGCTGTTGAATTTTAAGATCGATCGTTGGAACACTGCAGCATGACTAAAAGTCAGGTTTCAACCTACAAATGATCAAAGTTCAAAGGCACAATGATCTATAAAAGTCATCAATATCCAACTAACCGTGAAAATTTAGATTTTACTTTATTTACAGGGGTTAAAGTCCATGCACCCATTTGAATAAGTATGACATAACACATTGAACATTTCCTCTTTTGAATTGACAATTTATCACATCCTATTGTTTAGGTAGTGGTTGTAAATTGATTAAGTTTTAAAGTTATCGAAATTTCTTAATCCGAGAATAGTAATCGGAATTTTGAGGATTGTGAAAAAATAATGTTTGGTTTGAGTTATTTATTGGTATTATAATGAGTAATAATAGGTGGTGTAGACAACGAAGCGCAGCTCAGTTGACGCTTCCCCTCCAACCAATAGGTCGGGGATTCGAGTCACCTTTGCCTCTTCAAAAAAATAAAATAAAATAATAATAATAATAATAATAATAATAATAATAATAATAATAATAATAATAATAATAATAATAATAATAATAATAATAATAATAATAGGTGGTGTAAAAGTGTATAATAAAGTAGAGGTATGTGTAAGAATATGATTGTTAAGAATGTTAAAAACTGAAGAAAAAAAATTGGGAACCAGCAACCACTACTCTTTGGATGTGCACTGGGTAAACCCAATTAGCTCACGCAATAGCTTGTAAACTACGTGAACCAAGTTAACAGCACAAGTGCGACATATTCTGGTCCAAGATGGCATAATGAGGTTAATAATGTTAGATGATTGATTAATTGATGAATGAAAATAGGAGGATGGCAAAAATTGAGGTAAGGGAAATTGTTTATCTCAAGTCAATCGCAAAGTTTACTGTTCTACTCGGTTAGGGTTTAACCCGGCTCCTAAACCTAGTGCGAAAACCATTATGTTAGATATATACTACAGATCTAGTTAGATTAGGATTTATATTCCACTCGATTGGCCTTCCCCAAATGAGGTTGAAATCGGTCACGAGTGCGAGGAGTATTGGAGAATTAATATAAATGACTAGATTCCACAACTCTCTACAAGTTCGAGCTTTTAGATAAGATGAAATTCTTTCATGGTATCAAGAGCAGGTTACTTTCTTCCGCTGTGTAACCTATTCCCTACCTTTCCGTCCTCATGACAAATAAACCCCCATGACCGGTGACTCTTCTCCACCGACCCCCCCCCCCCCCATGGCTGCTTCGTAAGTCTTATTTTTCTACTTAATAAGGCATGGATTACTATTGATGCCTATTGTTCTTCGGGTTTTCTGTCTCTTCTTCCACCTCACCACCGGCCACCATCATCGACCTGATTTTCTTTCTTCCAACCTCACCATCGACCACCATCTCTGGCCTCATTTTCTGTCTCTTCTCTGACCTCACCACCAACCACTATCCGTTGCTGCCTCCTTCTCTTCTTTCATTGCTTCCTATTCTTTCTCTTCTCTGACATCACGTCACCACCGGCCACCATCCAAGGCCTGATTTTTTTTCTTAGCATATTTCCTTCTTCCCTCATCCTTCTACATCTTCATGGCAGCCAAATCAGTCCCGGTTTTCACTCGGCTCTTGCCGTCACCAACGCCAAGTCTCTTATTCTCATCACCTTTGACCTGGAACCCGGTCGCTATCTTGATTGGTCAACCTCGTTCAATGTCCAAGTTATGGCACATGCCGTCCGTGAACACATGATCCCTCCTATAGATCAAGATACTGCCGCCCTCGCCAAATACACCGATGTATAGGCCGCAGATCTTTCCCTCTGAAAACGCCTTGACAAAATAATTCTTCAATGGATTTACGCCACAGTCCCTCCAGATTTCCTCTCCCCAATCCTCGTTGATGACGACACAACTGAATCTGTCCGGAAAAGGCTCATCTACCTTTCACACTACTGACCCAATCCACCAGTCTGCCTCTCCCTTACAAGCTGCTGGACTAGGTATGTGTTCTTCATATTCTGACCCGTTATCAGATAGCATATGTCTTCACCAAAGGCCTGCCTCGAGTGATGTATGACAATTTTCGGCATAGTCTCAGCATCCGCTTACCTCTCGATATGACTGCGGAGGAGTGTTAGATATATACTACAGATCTAGTTAGTTAGGATTATCCTTTATAATAAGCGGCCAGTCAGAAACATTTGTTGCTAGGTCTCTTGTTGAGTCCTAATCCTACTAAAATTCGCATTTTATTTTTGTTGTTAG
>JAYMSL010003078.1:0-13018 GCA_036897195.1 Plantago coronopus | reverse complement strand
AAGGCTCTGTTCTTTTCAGCTGAGGATTTCGGAACTGAACTGAACTTAATGGATCTGAAGTGAAGTACAAATTTGAACTAATCAAATCTGAATGGATCTGAACTGAATGGATCTGAACTTAAGTTGAAAAGAACAGAGCTTAACATAACAAAACCGACAAGGACAATTGAAGACTTTACTTAAAATAAGTACATACTGAGTAAATGAAGAACCATTATCGATCCTTGCTTTGCTGCAGAGTTCAACCATCCGAAGAGAAACTACAAGCGGAAAACTAGTTTTTTGGGCAAATTTTATAACTTCTACTTTGGCTCATCATTCCAGCCAAGCCCTGGTCTACTAAGTACTTCATCTGGATCTTCATAGTCTCTAGCTCCACGAAGATGGGCCTCAAAATCTGTGAAATCGCTTGCAACAGGAAGGAAGCTACTTATATCGTCTCTGGCTCCAAAGCCACCAGCACGTGTTACTTCATCAGAAAGCACATGAGCTTCCATATTTACTTCTCCAGTGTCAACTTTAGGTGACGAGGCATCACCAACTTTTTCTGTGCCTTTAGAAGGCCTAAATCAGACAAACTTTCATAAGATAAGTGTTGAAGAAATATCATATAGTAGCATTATTGACAAACTTTCAAAATTTGCAATCAAATAGTGTGTGACAAGAAGATAAGTAGGTTCTTAAAATTATATAAAGGACATGCTATAATTTGGCTGGCATACCCAAAAGTTTCACAATCCTGATCCTCCTGCAGATGTGCCTCAAAATCGGTAACATCACTTGCAACAGGTAGGAAACTTGAGATGTCATCTCTAGCTCCCAATCCTCCAGCTCGCATGACTTCTTCAGGAGTGATAGAAGCTTCCATGTTTACATCAACAACACCATCTGTTGCGGCAGGGGTGACAAGCCCTTCAGATTCTTAAGTTTTATGAAACAACTTTACCACAAAAAGGAAGCTCCATAAAGTTAAGCATTGAAAGAAAATCAACCGGAAGTCTCGCATTACATCAAGAAACATTTGAACGTCAATAGAATCCTACTCTATAAGTGGTAGAGGCATAACTATACTTAGTGCCAAAGATATACAAACATTTCATTGATTCTCTTTTTTTCATTTAAATTTTCCTTACGTCATTTATGATTAAATCTTTTGTTAAACCGTCTAGATATAATATTTGTGTAGGGGTTATACCTGTGTAAGAGTGTGTAAGATTAGGTTAGTAGTACCATTTATGTTCTTGACTATATATAATATCTAGGTTACCTAGATTTATAAACAATCTGCTATGATTAACAACAGTTTATGATACTTATGCCTGTAAAAACAAGTGTTTGATAAAGAAAACATAGGCTGGAGAAGTACTAGTATTAAACTTGTAACTCTAACAGAAACACACAACCACAGTGATTGTCTAATGTCTATTGAAGCACTAATTAAAACAGTGAAGAAGTTAAGCAAGAATTAGTCTTAGGTAATGCTTAATGGTATGCTTTGACAACTGTAAACACCATTTCCCCTCTTTTATCAATGAAAAAACTGACACAGAGAAGTGGAAATAGAAAGCTTAGTTGCAGGGTAAAAGAAAAACTAAATGAGTACCTTGCATATTTTGTTGATGTGAGCCAAATTGTGAGGCAGGTGATAAATTTGAGTTATCCATAAGTAAACTTGGAGGGATGTGATATGATGAATCAACTAACAACCTGCAGTAGAAATTAGTGAGAGTAAATCTTTTTACCCGGTTCTTCGAGATTTCAGATTGAGGGCAAATTCATTCACAAAGGAGTAATCAGTAAAACGGTGTTGAAGCCAAGGTAAAAGAGTTTCAAGTTTAAAGTGACTACAATCAAAGGAAGGAACTGAAATTGAAGGGTTGATAATAATGAATCGGAAAGGGAGCACAAATTATAATACCAATTAGGTGCTCGTCGGCGTCGGCGCCGGCGTGTAGAGTTGCAGAATTATTTTGGGAGTAGCTGAGCCTGAGAGAGAAAATGTCCGATTTAATTCTTTTCTTGTCTGTTTGTTTGCCTTTTGACAGCTGCTAACATTTGGACTCGACACGAGGACGATTTAGACACTTTCCTTTTCGACAATTTACTGAACTGAATTGCACTGAAATAAATACTCCCTCAGTCCAGTTGAATGTTTCACGTTTAGTTTTGTTGACTTTTTTAAGTCGTAAATTATTACTAAATTATGTTGGTTAAAAAAATAGAAAAATACATTAAAAATGTATAGTTATTGTAATATTTTAATATAATTTTTTTGTTCAATAAGAGTTTGAAGAAATTTGCGACCGAAAAACGGGTATCAAAACAAAATGGGAAGCTTCTTCTTAGACGGAGGTAGTACAAAGTTAACCTAACCAAAACTAAACTGTATTAAACTGAATGTAAGTCGAAAAGAACAAACCTTAATTTTGTGCAATGATCTCGCGGTACGTGTGTTAAGGGTAATCTGCTGCATAATAGTATGTTTTTTACTTGAAGAGTGTTAGGCGAAACTTCTAAAATATACCTCATGTTGTACGTCATTACGTTTTGGTACATTTTATTATTTTAAAATTGGTATTGAACTTACGCTAGCCCCTCGTCTAGTGCCATATCCTATATAGGAAAGCGAAAAATTATAATAAGGTCATGTTCTTTTTAGTTTAGAATTTATTAACTGAAATGATTTGAACTGAAGTTAACTAAATAAATGTGCAAATTTAAACTAACTAAATTTGTTAACTGAACTAACTTAAACTGAATTTAAATTAAAAATAACACGAACTAAAATTTGGTACAATGAGTTGCTAGATGATTATTGTTTCAAAAAGTTCTAGAAATGTTATTATTTTGAAGTGACGTGTTCATATATTGATCTATTGGAAAAATAATTTTACAATTGTATAGTTGTCAGGTCCATTTTATGAGTTTCACATGGGCCGCAAATATTTTGAGAAGGGTTGTGTTATTCATATACGATTTATGTACTTTAAAATAATGATTTAAAAAAATAAAAAAAATGTGAGAGTGCAGATGGTTAGTTTCAAACCATATAAACATAAAATGTTCGGCGAGGACGTCTAACCATTAAAGGAGGTAATACATAAATATTTCAATATCATTTATGAACGATTGAGATATATTGTATATAAGTAACAACCCATACTCTCAATAATATGAGGCTTCTGCGGTGATTCCAAAAACAAACCCGACAAAGTATAAGTAACAACCCATACCATTGGCACGTGTAGTTAGATCTAGAAAACTTATCATTCATATCTTCTTTTTTAATTTCGGGTTTTATTCGGATTGTGTGTTGTTCGGTTTTCAACTAGTAGGGTAAAGATACTTTTGGGATCAATTTTGATCGGGTCTGGCCGGGTCAATTCAAATCCGAGTAATGTTCCTAATTTAGTATAGTAATTTGCAAGTATGCAAAAATTAATTTATTATTTCAAAATGGATTTGAAGTAAATGAATTTTAAGTTATAACCATTATATGAGAATAAAATAATTTAAGGATGAAAAATCAATTATATAAAGTTTTAATTGCAATTTAGTCCAAAAGATGAAAATGTATTGGTTGTTGATGTTGTCCAAATCTGATTATTGTACTTGAACGTATTGATAATCTAATGATTATTCATATGAGAATTGAGTATGTAATGTGGTGTTTATGTAACTGACCGTAATGTCAAATACGAGTGACCATATCCAGTTTGGGTAATTTCTTTTTTTTTCGGAACATAGTTTGGGTAATTTCAAATAGATTGATTACTGATTATGTTTAATTTGTGTCGTCTCGGATTGGATGCTTTTACATCAAATTAGTTCATGTCATTTTCAGCTCAGATTATTGTCGGTCATTTTTTGGCAGGACCTTTTCTTATCAATTTCGGGTTCGAGCGTATATTTAAATGAAGTTCGTGTTTCTTCGAGTATCATATTGTACTTACTTTTCGGGTTTGGATCGGTTCTAGGTTCGAGTTAGTTTTACCTGTACTAAGTCTAGGTCTAGTTCATGTCAGGGTCGGATCTTATGCTAATCAAATTGGGAGCAGTTTTACATGAATGGTAATTACGGGATAGTTTCACCGGGTAATTTTAAAATTAAGCCAGATTTGAAAATGTTAATCACCGTTGCTAAATTTCCATTCAAATCAAACTATTTCAAACATAAACCCTAAACACCAAAATCCCTCCCTTTGCTCACTACAATTCCCAAAACACATCAAATCCAATCAATCTTCCATACCTGCATTGCCATTTCTCTTCCTTTTCGTGCTTTCGACGGACAAGGCATCGGTTTTTGCTCTCTTGGGATCCTAAACAGAGTTCAGAATGTCACCCCCAATCGTTTCGCCCCATGATGTGGTTTCCGATAATCACTGCTCTAACTCATCCGATACTTTCAACTTTCGGAGTAGCACTACCGCAGCTGGATTCAATTTCTCCAAGATGGGTCCCGATAAAGTAAACCCGTCTTCCACTAGATCGCGCCCAAGGCTGGTGAAGATGAGGAGGAAACAATTCGGTAAGAAGTTTGATTTTGGATTAAATGGCTCTAGTGATACTAGTAATGTGTTTGTGGATTGTAATGGGAATGCAAGGAACGTGGATTCCATTGCAAATTCTTTTGGGAAACTGGATATTAGAGGATTAGGTTTGGGAGTTAGTTTTAGTGTGGGTGAAAAGAGCTCTTTTGGTGGTGCTAGAGATAGCGAAAGCTCAAACTTGGATGTCCAGAAGGAAAATAGGGGTTTGGGGTTTGGTGCTTGTAAAACTGGTTTTAAGACAAATTTGGATAGTGGGCATTTTGCGTTTGCTTCTGGTGAAAGTACTGCTGACCAGAAATCATGGTTCAGTGGGAAAGAATTTTGTGGACATGTGAGGCAACCAGGACCCGACCAGTTCAGAAAGTTTGACAACTTTGAAACTGTGTCCGGGTCGCAGAAGTGTGAAACTTATTCGGACGTGAATTCAGAGAAACAGGGTACGTATCAGACTTCTGAAGATTCTGGAAATGCTAATGGGTTTAAGTTTGTTTTTGGTAAGGCTGTTGATCAAGAAAAGCAACGTTGTTGGAAACATAGGGAGAACGGATCAGGTAAAGAAAATGCAGTACCTGATATGATGTTTGGTGATGGTAGAAAAGATCATGGGCGTTCAATGACTGGTGTTTACAATAATGAAGCTGAGGTAGAGATAGGCTTAGAATGTAAACCCACTTACAAAGCTGATGATAGGTTTGGTACTGCTAACTCTGGCAATGAAAGTGTGGGTGTTCACAGTCAATTTCAGGGTGCTCAGTTTGGTAGTGCTTTTGTTTTTGGAGCTTCTAAAGTCAATGAAACAAGTCAAGCAGGAGGGAAAAAATCAGAAGATTGCAGCGTTTCTTGGGACCATAACCGTAATTCTGGTTCAGATGTCTGTTCTAAGTGCAAAAATAGCAGTAAATCAGGTGCCTGTTATGAGAAAGATTTTGCATATGGTGTCAATGGAAGGCAGGGTTCCACCTGTAATACATCAGAGAATGCAAGTGAGACTTTTGTATTTGGAAGGAACAAAGATAATGCTGGTTCTGTGAAAGAGAATCAGCCTAGTGGTAAATCTTCAGATACAAGGCACTTGTCACAAAATACCACCAATTCAACCAGATTATCACCGCCTTTCTCTTCATCCACTGGAGTTGGCATTCCACTAAATGGTGGTTACTGTAAAGTTTCAAACTTAGATACAGACAAAGAGGAAGGAAAAAGCTTTAGAAGCAAACCGGATGATCTGCAATCGTCAAATGAAGACTATAATACACCAAATATGAAATTCTCATTTCCAAGCTTTAGTTTTTCCCGCGGTGTTGATGAGACTTTAGATAATGCAAATGGTAAACATTTGAGGAGCAGAAGACTGCACAAGAAAAATGGAAAGTTGAGACAGAGACCCTCTGTCCAGGATCTGTTTGGAAAGAGCTGTTCATCTATTGGAAATTTGAAGCAAAATAGTGAGTCTCCTGTGTCTGGTTCGCCCATGGAATTCTCTCCATATCAAGTTTCTTCAAGTAATGCACCACCAAAAGGTACTGAAAGTGGCAGTGTGAGTAAAACATTTATTGTAGATGATAAATGTGCTATGGAAAATTTGGAAAGTGCCAATGATAATAAGACAAATTTAAAAGTTGAATACTTGTCACCCGCACAAGATGGACTGTCAGCAATTAGAGGACAGTACAAGAAAAAGTATAGGTTGAAAGTCGGTTCAACCAAAAAGGTTCAAGGCCGCGATTCCAAGAAAGGAGATGCTAATAATGGCTCGACAAGCCTTGAAACATGTGAAAGTTGGCGACTTAGGTGAGCTTATTCTTTAACGTATACCTTTCACCCTTGCTACATGTCTCTTTGAATCTGTCATCTTTGCATCTACGAGCTTTTGGTGAAAAAATTGTGGTTATTCTTGAAACATGTCTCTTTACAATTTCATCATTCTTCTTGTTTGCTTTGTCATACAAATTAATTCATCTCTTGATTACGGAATATCCTGCAGGGGAAATCAGGCTTATCATGCTGGAGATCATTCTAAGGCTGAGGAATTTTACTCAACTGGGATAGATTCTGTGCACTCTGTCAATACCCTAGGACCGTCTACAAAACCACTTGTGCTATGCTATGGAAATCGTGCTGCCACCAGAATATCACTTGGAAGACTTCGTGAAGCTATAGATGACTGTAGAAAGGCTGTTGCACTAGATCCGAGCTATCTAAAAGTTATATTAAGGGCTGCAAAGTAAATATCTCGATCGTTTTCTTTTTATCTGTGGTTTTATCGAATTGTTCTGTTTTCTTTTATTTCTGGTTTTATCTAATTGTTCTATTCAAGATTATAATTATATCAATTATGAACGCCATCTGTTACTCCTTCCATTTTGAAATAGTGCATGTTTGCATAACCTTTTCTAAGTAGTGTACCTTCTCCATATACCAATAGATTTTCCATCTTTGCCTCCGTTAAATCTTGTCCCGTTAGCTAGATTAAGTATGCTAGTTTTTTAATTCTTTACCTTAGATAATTGTTTGTGTGAATAGATAGAGAAGGCACACTATTTCGAAACGTAGGGAGTATTGTGTTCCACACTTGTCATATTTCTTCATGTGATTTTAAATCTCAGTCATCATATTGAACCTTTCATCCTTGAACAAATGCAGTTGCCATCTCATATTGGGAGAAGTAGATGATGCTGTTCAGTGTTACAATAATTGCATGGGATCAGGAGCAGACGTGTGCTTAGACAGGAGAATTACTATTGAAGCTGCTGATGGCTTACTAAAGGCAAAGGTTAATGTTTTATTTATTGAAAAGTATTACTGCTTAATGAAAGTATACTTTTGGTCTTGGAATGAAATGATGTGTAATATTGGCTGTGTGCTCAACTTTTTAATTTTTTTTTTAAAAGATGTACATCTTTGCATGGTCAATGAAACAACTGAAGTATATGTAATACTCGTGGAGAAGAAGTCGGTAGTTTAGAAACTAAGTTAAAAAAAGCACTCTGATTTCCTGCTGGATAGTGTCTGTCGATGTGTTGAAGGTGAAGCTTTTTACATCAAATTCTGAAAATATTATTTTGAAGTTCGACTTCAAAGGGCTCTAGGATTAGTTTAGGACATAAAATTAGCTTACAATCCTACAATCACTCTGAAAACCTTTATGAAATTATTCACATGGTGTCACATATTAGGTCTGATAGGAAATATCTACATAAATTTAAACCAAGTGACAAGATGGGGACACATTTCGAGCGTAACTTGTAGTTTGATATGCAATCAGCATTGTAGTTGTTTGCTCACTCTTCAGATGAATTTGAACTTGGAAGAGCTTTATTTTGTATTTGCTTCAATAAGGATGATAGTAATTCAGCTAATGGGAAGTTTGTTTGTGTTCCGTTTCATTTAAGCAGCAGAACTAAGAAAATCCTGGTACAACTGTTAATTAATGAGCAATTACTCTTGTTGGGTTATTTCGTGTTCCAAATTCTCTTAGGAAATATCTCTTTCTACGATGTCTGAACTGTTTTATCTTTGTTACCTCTATCTTATGTGTCCTATGTATGGATGAATATATCATGCAATTATCTTCTTATTTTGCCTGGACTCTGATTGAAATATGTCTACGTAACAGACCTTGGTTCTATTGTTTTCAAATCAATCAAGGAAGTTTAATTTATTGGGTGGTATAACTAGTGATGTTGCTATCACTGTTTCGTACACATATTGGCCAGTAGAGATACTCGAATGGTTCCCAGCGAGGATTTGATATTGATATTCCTAGAATGTTTATGCTCATGATTTTTCTGTTCTTATCACTGATTATTTATCCAGCATGATTGTGTTTAATGCTGTATGTGTATTTGAATTCCCCACAAATTATCTTTGATTGCAAAGTTTTTGGTTCACAGAAAGTGGCTGAGTGTACGTGTAAGTCTACGAAGCACTTACAAGAAGGCACATATGCTGCTGCACGTGTTGCTCTAGAGAATATTGCAGAGGCCTTATCAATAAGCCGTTATTCCGAGAAACTACTTCAGATGAAAGGAGAGGCACTGTGCATTGTACGAATCCTTGAAAACCACCTTTTTCTATTGGCATTAACCAATTTATGAAAGAGGACTGTATACCAATTTAAAAGTTCCATTTGGTTTGTTCATGGTCTTTACGTTTTTTGGAACAGTTGCGGATGTATGATGAAGTAATTGAACTTTGTGAGCAGACCCTTCATATTGCTAGAAAGAACTTTGTTGATCATTCTGCTGATTTAAATTGTGAAAGATCTCATGTCAAATTTTGGAGGTGGAACCTCCAGACCAAGTGCCATTATCATCTTGGAAAGCTTGATTTGGCTCTTCATATGATTGAACAACGAGAAGGGCCTATTGGCTCCAAGTAAGCTTGTTTGACTATGCAGCCATGATTTTATTATGCTTGAGATTTTAATAACAAATGTGTTCCTGGTATTGTAGCTTTGGAGAGGCAACCCCGGAGAGCTCAACTGCTTTAATGTCCTCCATACGAGAACTTTTATGCTTAAAAGTATGTTCATTCGATTTTCTACCGAATAGCTTCTCATTCAATTGATGGTCATGTAGCTTCAACATCTTCATAAAAACAGATAATTTTACTACCAGTATCAGAGAACAACCCAAATCCAAAAAATTTGCAATTCTATGCCTGGTTAAATGCAGATATAGCATCTGAATACCCTAATGTAAAGTTCAACAGATAATTTTCTCTTCTGTATCTGGTTCAAATAACCACACCTCCTCCCCTCTTAAATTGCTACGTATTTGAAAATTTATGTGTTGTGCTCTTTTTGCCTGCAGAAATTCTGATTCTCATGTTTTTCACTACAGAAATCCGGAAATGAAGCTTTCACTGCTGGAAAGTTTACAGAAGCTATTGAACATTATACTGCTGCTATATCCAAAAGTGTTGACTCCCGCCCTTTTATGGCCATTTGCTTGTGCAATCGTGCTGCTGCTTACCAATCGATGAACCAAATAATTGATGCCATTGCAGACTGTAGTCTGGCCATAGCCTTGGATGGCAATTACAAAAAGGTCAGCCACAATAAAGTAAACTTTATTATAATACTACTCATGGAGAAAGGGGAAGGGGATTTATATCTCTTCCTAATAGTAAATTTGATTTCTGCTTTTCATATTGATAATAAGCTTTATAGTCCTCACTTTCAAATTGGCCCGAACTTAACAAAGTAGCACTCGAGTTAAGTACTCTTGTAAAGAAGATCAATCATACTAAATATAACAAATATAAATGTTGAGGGAAAAAGAACAAAAGAAAATGGATTGTACTGTGCTAATTAATCTGATTTGTTTTATTTTTATTTTTTACCTGATCTTATAATTACAGATTCAGTAGCATTCATGATAGAAAGTTTCAAGTTATAGCTTGTAAATTCTAAAATGAAGTCACTAAACTTGAAAGTAAATGAAAATCAACAAAATTAAAGTGAAAGCGTGCATCTTGCCGGGTATGGTACTCGAACTATGGGAGGAGAAGAGTGGGAGAATCTTGAAAGGAGCGGCGCAGCAACTGTGCAGCATGTATGTGTGTCCATGAAAAAAAGAAATTTGTTCATTTTGCTAGGTTAAGGTAAATGAGGAAATTCTGCCCTCAAATTTGAAAAACTAACTAAATTTGCTTTAAGGTTGGAGCTTGTTTTACCGGTTCATTTGAGAGGTTTACCACTTTACCTGGCTAACACGGTTTGCCAATAGGCTATTGCTTAGACACGTTGGTCTTTTATTCTAGCCCACCTTAAGGCCTAAGGATGGTGTTATGGGAATTGTCGTGTTTTTCCAGAGAAGATATTTTGTGAGCTGGAAATGTATGGTAACACAGATCTGTGAGAAGTTTTGTGCTCTGTGATGGCTATGATATCGACACCTAATGCTATTCTGAATGTCGCAGCTACTATTTTGACAAATGCAATTCTTTGTTTAAGTTCGAAAATAATTTACATTTGGTGATTATGTGCCTACCAACTCAACATCTGGATGTGGAGCAAGAGTACGCACGGATAGCTCCCCATGTGCTGTTTGCTCATGGTGGTGAATTGGTGATCGACATTTCAACACCTCTACTGTGTCTGGAAATTCTTTCACATTTTTATTTCTTTATTTACTTATCTATTATTAGTAGTATTAATATTATTATTCTTTTTTTCCTCCAGCATGATATTGTTTGAGATTGTAAGATGCCTATCTCTTTGACAGTCTTCAAGTTTTAGAAAGTTTTGAATTATTTGCTTTTTATGTCTACATAAAGGCTGTATAACTGTTGGGAAATAACTCCAGACAGGTAATGGGACAGTAACACCTGTTACTATCCCATTGCTGAAATGGAGCTTGAGCTATATATGAGTTATGATGGTGACCCAAATGTTATTAACTGTGAGCTCAACTGAACTAACCATAGTGCTTGGTCTGCTCCACCTTTCTGGATCATTACCATGTTCTCATCATGCATCTTTGTATTTAAGGAGCACAGTTTCCTTCTGTGGGAGTTTCTTGTTGACCGCTATTATACTAATTTATTGCCTTTACAGGCAATTTCAAGGAGAGCCACTTTATATGGGATTATCAGAGATTATAAGCAAGCAACATGTGACCTGCAAAAACTCCTTGCTCTTCTTGAAAATCAATCACAAACCAAGACTCGAGACCACGAAACTCAGGGTGGATCAGGTGGAGCCAGTGTAAGGGATTTAAGACAAGCTCGACGCCAAATTTCCGCAATGGAAGAGAAAGCTAAAAAGGATTTCCCTCTGGATCTGTATTCTATCTTGTAAGCAATGCATTATTTGCGACATTAACTAAGTTTACTAAGATTGTAAATATTTTCAATAATTACGGAAGTGGAAGCTCTTAGTAATTGCTAATTTCTCTTGATTTTCACTATCCAGGGGAATCAAATCATCTGATACTGAGTCTGAGATTAAGAAGGCATATAGAAAGGCGGCTCTCAGACATCACCCAGACAAGGTTTTGTTTAGTGTTTCTTGTTACAATTTTTTATATTGTGTATTGCAGTGTATTTTGTCTTAGGAAATAGTGTTTGTGCCAATGCAGGCTGGCCAACTCTTGCCAAGGAGTGATGCGGGGGATGCTGGAACATTGTGGAAGGAAGTAGGCGACAAAATTCACAGTGATGCTGATAGATTATTCAAAGTAATTGGCGAGGCATATGCTGTACTCTCTGATCCCTCCAAGGTATATCCCGATCATCAGTAATAAATCTGAGCTAACCTATTCATCTGATCTTGGTCTATTCTTTCTATTCTAGTTTGCATCTCTCAATTCACTAGAAAAGGTCTTGGTCTTTCGTAAGTCAGATACTTCTCTTCGTTGTAATTTTTCTACATTGCATGTCATTGAAACTTCAATGTAACAAGGCAAAAGAACAATAAGTGATAACGAATTGGGAATATTAATTAATAGATTAGAGTAAGGAGCTCCAGACTAGAGATTCTTAGGATGTAAACAAGGCATAGGACGAACCGACGAAGGTCTAAGAGCCTAATATTCTGCTGGTTATGAGGTGGTAACAGTATTGCTGAGCACCAAGTATCTCCTTGACATTCTTTGAAAACTTCAATGCTTGGAATCATGAACTTGCACAATGTTTTACGGGCTTTTTGAATTGAATACCATGATGTCTTATCTGTATCACTGAAAGTCATTGGAACTATTGAAATTGTAGCTGGGCCAAGTTTAAGGGGTATTTTATAAGAGCTCGGAATCTGTAATGCTGACCGTGTTCTTATTCTGAAAGGGCTAGAACTGAAAATTAGCATTGTCTACAATCCAAAAAAACTCTAGTTAGAACTGAGTTCGTACATAGTCTCTATCAAAAGTGAATGGACTTGTAATTTCTGCATGTTGGTTCCCTGCAGCGATCCAAGTATGATGATGAGGAGGAGATGAGAAATGTTAGATGGAACAGCAACCGAAACAGCAGTTCTGAATGTCCTTCAACCTCTTATAGTTCTCCATATGAGAAAGGATATTCTGCAGGAAGATTCAACAGAAGGTGGCAACATTATCACGATTTCAGGTCATATGATGGCCGTAATTCGCGATGGTAAGCCCTAGAAAAGTGATTGTTCTTGCCATTACTTCCACTTGAAAGCTTTTTAGATTCTCTGGAAGGAGGCAGAATTTTTGATCGTGTAAAACCCTCAATATTTGTTGTTGATTGGTGATAATAACTGATATATATGTATGTTGTTCTGTACAGAGTTACTACTGATACATGAATATTCTTTGAACCTTTGAAAATCATATAGACAACGAATCCAATGACCAATTGGTTAACTGAACTTGCTACTATTCACTACGAAGTCATGTAAGGCTATCTCCAGCAGTTGCAACCCACTTTGGGCATCAAGTCTGCCACGTCAGCATTCCACTCATTTGCTACCCAGCTGCTCCAGCAGTTGCTACTCTTTA
>JAYMSL010003077.1:0-13022 GCA_036897195.1 Plantago coronopus | reverse complement strand
CCTAACAACAAAAATAAAATGCGAATTTCATTAGGATTAGGACTCAACAAGAGACCTAGCAACAAATGTTTCTGACTGGCCGCTTATTATAAAGGATAAGATAATATATCTACTTATCACTTCCACTACCAATATTCTAATCAAAATGAATTCACTCCTTATTTTGTTGATCGAAAGTCCAATAGAAAGCTTAACCAGACTATAATGTTCACAACTTCACATGAACAACTGGCAGGGAGTTAAATATTCGTGTAATGTCCTTGTTCATGGTACAACTTGCAGCTTAATACTAGTTAATTAAACAGACTAATTTCCATCTTTAATCTTGTACCACTATCTCCCTGCATCACCCCAATCCAGGATTTTCTTTTCAGTCCAAGAAATAATTCTCTGAATTTTTGTCGTAGTCTGAGTCTCCCGTATCTCAGCCCTAATCTCCCCAATCCAAATTTCTTTTCAAACCTTTCTGATTTTTCCTCCAAAACACATAAAAATGGCAGCATATGCAGCTCTTGTATCTCTTTCCAAAGTCATTGACCTAACCCTGTCCCAGGAACAAGAGTCTGTTGTCCTCCCTTGTAGCAGAGAGCAGATGATGTCCCTACAGGAAGAAATCAGTCACTTGCAACTTGCAAGATCTGCTAGAAACGAGCTCAGGGTCGAGATCCGGATCTTGCGTTTCCCATTCGAATCGCGATCATGGTGGTCCGATTTGTTGTTCTTGGAGTGTGGCAATAACACTCTTAATCTTATGTGGGAATGATTTGGAGATGACATGGACGTTATTTTGATGTGTTGGAGTATCATATACGGTGACAGGGACGAATTCTAGCAAAATACGGCGATCTGGAGTTAATGCGGCGACTGGAGCTTTATTAGAGGACTGAGTTCGTTCCGCGCGGGACTAAAAAAGCAGAGGACGACGACTTGGGGACCAAAAATGCAATTCACCCATATCTCTCTAGTCGTCGTACCTTATCTTCATTACTCCGTCCTCAACCACAAAATATTTCTAGTCTCCTTTCCAGAACATACACAACTGCATTCACTATATTCAATCAAGCATTGCCAATTAATATTATCTCTCTCTCTCATAATTCCCACAACTCTCTCCAAATTAAGTCTCCCTTTCTGCTTCCACTGCTTCCATTGCTTCACCATATCTTCCACATTAATTTTGCATCATCCAGTGCTTTTCTTTCTTCTTGTTCCAGAATACACACAGTCATAGTAAAATGGCTGCATATGCAGCTCTTCTATCTCTTGCCAAAGTCATCGACCTAACCCTGTCCCAGGAACAAGAGTCTGTTGTCCTCCCTTGTAGCAGAGAGCAGATGATGTCCCTACAGGAAGAAATCAGTCACTTGCAAGATCTGCTAGAAGATGTTTCAGGCAGATCTGCCAGATCTCACTCATCCATTGATGTATTGGAAAGTCGAATCAGGGATGTTGCCAACCAACTGGAGGATGTCATTGAGTATGTCACTCCTCCCAGCATTGAAGATGACAGAGCAAGCACTGAAAGTGATATTCCAAGCGTCGAAGATCGCATCCCCAGCTCCTTGTTTCAAAAGTTTACTAGTTTTCTTTGCCTGCGATCTTCTCCAGTGGAAAAATATCAGGCTCCAGTGGCAAAAACCGAAACCCCGGCTCCAGTGACAAAAACCGAAACCCCAGCTCCAGCGGCAGTAACTCCACCCACATTCGAAATTTGTGCTACGGAAATTGGTATACTTCTGAAGGAGGCAATAGAAATGAAGGAAAATAGTCTCCAGGAAAAATATACATTAGGAGCACGTCATCCTCTGACTACAACAATTTCTACAAGTGAGGCACCTAGTGCCAAGCTGGATCTCAATGTGGATCAGAAGGAGATAATCGATCGGATTTTTGGAAGACGGTCGAAGCTCGAGATCATTCCCATCACTGGGATGGGAGGAATTGGGAAAACTACTCTTGCTAGAGCAGCCTACGAACATCCAAATATGATGCGTCATTTTGATATTTGTTCGTGGGTAACTGTTTCTCAAGACTACAATGTCGAAGAGATTCTCCGTGGGCTTCTTCCACCTGAACAACAAAACATAGGTGATGAGAGACTGGTAGAGTTTGTGCATAAAAGATTGAAAAGCCGGAGATTTCTTGTTGTACTTGATGACATGTGGGATCAAAAAGCTTGGGACCGTATTAGGAATGCATTCCCAGATGACATCAACGGCAGTCGCATCATCTTGACAACGAGGTTGTTAGATGTGGCCGAATACGTTGGCTCTTCTGGTCATGTACATCAAATGAAGCTCCTGAACGAGGACCAGAGTTGGGATTTATTGCGAAAAAACGTGGATGGAAATAGGAGATGGCCTAAGGAACTCGAAGATCTTGGAAGACAAATTTCAATAAATTGCAAGGGACTGCCACTTGCAATAGTTGCAGTTGGAGGATTTCTCAGATTCGACATGACAGAAGAATATTGGGAACAAGTAGCTCGAAATACTAAATCAGAAGCTGCTGCACATTATGATGATCACTTGTTCGAGATTCTTGCGTTGAGTTATACCAACTTGCCTCCTTACCTAAAAGCTTGCTTCTTGTACTTCGGACTTTTTAAGGAAGATTATGAAATTCGAACTAAGGAACTTGTAAGGTTATGGACGGCTGAAGGATTCTTAAAACCAAGAGGATCTAAAGAAATGGAGGATGTTGCAGAGGAATACTTGGAGGAGCTTGTAGCCAGAAGTCTCGTTTTGGTCAAGGAGAAGAGGCCCTGCGGGAGAATCAAAACTTGCATCATTCACGATGTCCTACGGGATTTGAGTTTAAGAGAAGCATACAAAGAGAAATTTTACCATCATATCACTCCATCTTCATCTTGGATGGAAGGGAACCCCAATAGCGGCCTGCGCAGAGCAACCATTGATCATCCATTTTGTTTCCCCGAGGAACTAAGTCACCACAAAAAGGTTCGTTCTCTTCGACAAGATGATGATGAGTATGAAGATGTGTTGTCTGTTGTCCCACATTTCAGGTCAATCAGGGTGCTGGTCAAAGTTCGTATAACTGAGAATCCTCAATTCAGTATTTTGTATGAACTTACCAATTTGAGGTACCTTCACATCTGTCTTCATTTTGAACATGCTCGGCCACCACTAACAATCGGTGAATCAATATCCAAACTACGAAATCTTGAGACGCTTATTTTTGGTGCAACTTGGCGTTTTATCTCTACTGCTTACAGATTGATTTTGCCATCTGAAATCTGGGAGATGCCACGCCTAAAACATCTTATTTTAGTAAGAAAAAGCAGAGTGGCATATTCAACAGTCAATGAGGTTAGTTCCAGCCTTCAATCTCTTGCCACGGTAACAAATCTCAACTTGACTAGGAGCATGGCTGCAAAACTTTCCAACCTAAAGAAATTGAAGTTGTATTACAAGGAAATGATTTTTGAATCATATGATGAAATAGCTCAATTTGAGTTTAATAATCTTGTTCATCTACACCAACTGGAAGAGCTCAATATCACATGTATGGGTAGTGTGGAATTGTTTGATTTGTCCTTCCCTCATAAGTTGAAGAAATTGTCTTTAGAGGGCACTTACATGCCTGTGGAGAAGATGTCTGTTATTGGATCATTACCAAACCTTGAAGTTCTCAAATTGAGGGAGTATGCAGTGGTGGGCAAAGTATGGGAACCAATTGAAGGAGAGTTTCTTCAATTGAAGTACCTTGAAATGGAATTGTTGGAGTTGGAGGAATGGAGGGCCGAAAGCGAACATTTTCCACAACTCGAGACGTTAATTATCAAGGTATGTCGTAATCTGAAAGAGGTTCCAGCTGGAATTGGAGAAATAGATACGCTAGAGAAATTGATTCTACAAGGTTGCAAGGCTGCTGAAGAGTCTGTGAAGACAATAAAAGCAGAACAAGAGAGACTATGTAATGATTTGCTTCAAGTTATTATTAGTATATGGTAATTAATTAAGTAAATTACCTGCTATCTGTATATTTAGAATTCTGGAATAAATCAAATCTATTTCCACAAGATAAATTGTACTTTCTTTTCTTCTTTTTTTCTTTTTTCACGAAGTCTTTTGTTAGATTGTTGTTTTTAGATACCATTTTTGTTATTGAAATCTTTTTAGTTAAGATTTTGTGTTTACTAAAATACGAAAAATGTAATTACAAAACTTTAACACTTCTCATAAAAGATATAGTGCGACACAAATACTATATGTACGAAATTTTCAATCTTCTATGAAAATCAAAGAGCAAAGTGATCAAGAATATTGGAGCAGAGCAAATTATGAGACACACAAAATAACGAAGAGCAAAAGTTTTAGAACGCATACACTTTAGTGTTTGTCTAACAATTGACGATGTAATACAATACTTTGTAGAACCACTTTTCTGATGCCTCTGAGTTTTTGTCCAGCGATCGTAATAGTATAGTACAAGGTTGTGTGACTAAAATGCTAATATCCCTTACTTAAACTACTCTCCCTAGACTAAAGTCTTTTCATTAATTATAAAATTCTGTAATTGAAACTCTTGAAACTCTCAGAAGTAAAATGATTGAAGAAGATTTTGAGCAGAACAGAGCAAATGAAAGAAGAAATACCAAAAGCGTGTTAGTAAAGCACATTGGAGCAGAAAGCGCTAAACGTTCAAGAAAAAACAAGTGCCCTCTCATTGGCTGGCGTACTGTACCGAGAAGCACCGAATTAAATATGAAGTTCCCAAATCAGCTCGAATTAGGGCTAAATTAGGTTTAACCATAGAGAACGATGGAGAAGGAATCTGCGAATTGGATGAGAAGGGCTTTCATCTGCAGCACCCGTACGAAGCTTATTTGGATATTAGTTTCTGACAGAAACTATTTTCAGGAGATAATTTCCGTGTAAGTTTTTTTACACAAGTCTCCTTTCATTTTACTGAAAATGCTAATTTAATTATAAATCTCATCCAAAAGTTCAAATTTGTGTACATGGACGTTGAACGAACTCACCAAATTAGCAGGTGAAGTGAAGGAGGTGACTGAGTTTTTTCACCTGTGGATAATGTGTAGCAAGGGGTTTTATACTATAAATGTATGATGGTTGTAGCTAATATGTGATGCTTATTCGATTATTATTAAAAGGTTGCTCATAACTATATGTCGTATGCTATTCGAATTCTACCAATGCAACATGGACGTAAGAATAATTGTAGTATTATATAGTGGAACTCATAGTTTGGACTTTGGAGTGGTGAATTGATGTTTTGATCAATAAGAGACGATGATATCAGTTAACAGAGCTGGTGTCGAATTGAAGCAAAATTATTTGATCATGATTTAGTTGAGATTCTAACTTGGTCATTCATCTAGAAGCAAGGGAAATATACACCCTTTCACTGCTTTTGTTGTATTGTAAAGTCATCTCATATGGTCCTACTGTCCTTTCCAGAACAAACATGGTAGATATTTGCATTCTCTGCTTTTGTTGTATTGAGGTAATTTTAGATAGTAATGTCGATAATGGCAAAGATAATTACCACCAAATGACATTTACTTTTTCCAAGACGAAGCTACTCTGAATCTCCCCATGTCGCCTCTTATGGTGCTCCTTATCTTGATTATTCATCAACCACAAATCGAGTCCAGTCTAATTTCCAGAACAGATATAGTAGAATATTTAGTTGAGGATTAAGATGCTAACTTGGCCATTCATATCTAGAACTAGAATCAGGGGAAATCTACACCCTTTCATCCTGCTTTTTATTGCTTTGGTAGATCCATTCATTGGAGTACTACATTATCCGAAACTTCCAAGAGCAAGATTTGTGAAAGACTTGATTTTCGTAAATACGACATTGAATAAACTAGATAAGTGTGCCAAACAGTTGGTAGGAAAAGTATGATTTCCCTTGTTCAGAAAAATAATAAACTCAACAAGAATTTTAGAATACAGTTAATTCAAGAGTTGGTAGGAAATGTATGATTTCCGTTATTCTGATGCTTCTGAGTTCTCAATTACTGGCATATGGACAGGTAGCATCTCATATGGCCCTCCCACCATATCTTCATTCACTGTTTTGTTAACTTTTCTTTCGACTGAATTGATTCCAACGCTGAGTGCTCT
Organism: Plantago coronopus; assembly: GCA_036897195.1. Classification (NCBI taxonomy): domain Eukaryota; kingdom Viridiplantae; phylum Streptophyta; class Magnoliopsida; order Lamiales; family Plantaginaceae; genus Plantago; species Plantago coronopus. The sequence goes on along the minus strand of JAYMSL010003077.1, from coordinate 6,903 downwards.
TGTGACTGTAAAGCTCCGTAAAGTCATATCATATGGTCCTCCTTATCTTCATTGTTCCGGCCTCAATCATTCAGTATACTTTCCAGAACATACATACTGTATCGCATTCACTGATTTGTTATCCGTTCTTTTTTACTGATTTGAGTGAATTCAATGATCAAACACCTGCTGATCAAGTTGTATCTCTCTAAAATTTCTCAGATCTCTCCAAATTAATTCTCCTTTTCTGTTTCCATCTTTCTCCGTACATTTCAAGTTATTTTTCATCATCCGAAGCTTTTCAGTTTTTTCTTCTTCTTGGAAACGCATAATTTACAGAAACATGGCTGCATATGCTGCTCTTGTATCTCTTTCCAAGGTCATTGACCTAACTCTTTTCCAGGAGCATGAGTACCTTCTCCCTTGCAGCAGAGAACAGATGATGTCTTTACAAGAAGAGATCCGTTGCTTGCAAGATCTGCTAGAAGACATTTCTGGCAGATCTCACCCATCCATCGATGTACTCGAAAGTCGAATCAGAGATGCTGCCTACCAAATGGAGGATATCATTGAATATCACATTCCCAGCATTGAAGAAGACATTCCCAGCATTAAATACATTCCCAGGATGGAAAATGACACTCGCACCTCGTTGTTTAATAGAGTTAAGTGGTTTTTATGCATGCAATCTTCTCCAGTAGCAAAGACTCCATCTCCAGTCTCACTATCACCATCTCCAGTCGCAATAACTCCATCCACATTTGATATTTGTACTAGAGAAATCAGTATGCTTCTGAAGGAAGCAATGGAAATGAAGGAAAACAATCCCCTGCAGGAAAAAGTTACATCAGGAGTATGTTATCCTTTTACGACAACATGTTCTTCAAGTGAGGCACCTAGTACCAAGCTGGATCTCAATGAGGATCTGATCGCGATAATGGATTTGATTTTTCGAAATGAGTCCAAGCTCGAGATCGTTCCCATCACTGGGATGGGAGGAATTGGGAAGACTACTCTTGCTAGAGCTGTCTACCAACATCCAAATATGAAGCGTCATTTTGACATTTGTTCCTGGGTAACTGTTTCTCAAGGATACAACGTCAAAGAGATTCTTCGTGGGCTACTTTCTTCTGGGCAGGAAAATGTGCCTGACGAGAGGCTGACAGAGTTCGTGCACAAAAGATTGATAGGTCGAAGATTTCTTATCGTGCTCGATGACATGTGGGATATAAAAGCATGGGATGGTGTTAGAATCGCACTCCCCAATGAGGACGAAGGAAGTCGCATCATCGTGACGACGAGGCTGTTGGATGTAGCTTCATATGTTGGCTCTCGGGGTCATGTACATGAAATGCAGTTCCTGAACAATGAGCAGAGTCGGAATCTGTTGCGAGAGAAGGTGGGTGGAATTTGGTCTTGGAGACATGAATATCTTGGGAAAAGAATTTCAAGAAATTGCAGAGGACTTCCGCTGGCAGTAGTTGCAATGGCAGGACTTCTAAAATTCAACATGACAGAGGAATATTGGGAACAAGTGGCAAGAAATACTGATTCAAAAGGTCCTGCAAATTATGATGATCACTTCTTCGGTATTCTTGCTTTGAGTTATACCAACTTGCCTTCTTACTTGAAACCATGCTTCTTGTACTTCGGATCTTACAAAGAAGATCAAGAGGTTCCAGCCAAGGAACTTGTGAGGTTATGGACCTCTGAAGGATTCCTAAAACCAAGAGGATCTAAAGAAATGGAGGGTGTCACAGAGGAATACTTGGAGGAGCTTGTAGCGAGAAATCTTGTTCTGGTCAAGAAGAAGAGGCTCGATGGGAGAATCAAAACTTGCAGCATTCATGATGTCCTACGGGATCTGAACATAAGAAAAGCACATGAAGAGAAATTTTCCCATCATATTACAACTTCTTCCTCTGGGATGTATAGGCTTTCAGAGAACAACCTGCGGAGAGCAACTATTTATCCAGGCTGTTTTACTCGGAAGCTAGTTCACCACACACACATCCGTTCTCTTCAATATGACGTGCGTGAAGAGGTGTTATCTGTTATCCAACATCTTATGTTAATCAGGGTGTTGTGCACTGTTCATATTTCTGAGAATTCTCAACTGAGCATTCTATATCAATTGACAAACTTGAGGTACCTTCACATTGACCTTCAACATTACAGACCAAGAGTTCTAACAGTTTGTGAATCAATATGCAAACTACAAAATCTTGAGATGCTTATAATTAGTAATTACTGCTCGACCAACATTCGTGCCTACACATTGCTTTTGCCATCTGAAATATGGGAGATGCCACTTCTAAGACATCTTATTGTATTTGAGGGAAGCAGATTGCCATGTCCGCCACTCAGTATGGTCAGTTGTTCCAGCCTAAAAACTCTATTCCCAGTAACAAATTTAGATTTGACCAGGAGCATGACTGCAAAGCTTTCAAACCTAAAGAAGTTAAAACTACGTTACATTTGTGATATCGAAGGGGGAAAACATGATGAGTTCCGGCTTAATAATCTTGTTCATCTACACTAACTGGAAGAACTCAATATCACATGTGCATGTGATATGAAAGTACGTGATTTTTCCTTCCCGCATAAGTTGAAGAAATTGTCTTTGATGAGAACTGGAATGGATGTGGAGAAGATGTCACTTATTGGATCATTGCCAAACCTTGAGGTTCTAAAATTGAAGTATTTTGCAGTGGAGGGTGAAGTATGGGAACCAAATGAAGGAGAGTTTCTTCAATTGAAGTACCTCCAACTGGAAAGATTGTGGCTGGAGGAATGGATAGCTGAAAGTGAACATTATCCACAGCTTGAGACACTCATTATTAGAGATTGTAAGAGGTTGAAGGAGGTTCCAGCAGAAATTGGAGAAATAAATACACTACGGAAGTTGGTTCTGAAAAATTGCAAGGCGGCTGTAGAGTCGGTGGAGGATATAAAAGCAGAACAGAAGAGCTTATGTAATGATTTGCTTCAAGTTATTATTGTTAGATGGTGACTGATAAATTACTTGCAGCTGTCAGTTCTAGACAAAATGCCATTCTTAGTTGAAATTGATATGTGCACATGTTGCTGCTTAGTAAACTCGGAGCATAATTAAACAAAAACTTGTTGTAAACTACTTTCAATTTATATTTATGTTCTTCATTAATCATTGCAATCTCTCTAAAATTTCGTAGATCTCTCCAAATTAATCCTCCTTTTCTGCTTCCATCTTTCACCATACGTACGTTTCAAGTATTTTGCATCTTCCAAAGCTTTTCAGTTTTTTCTTCTTCTTGGAAACTCAAATTTACAGAAACATGGCTGCATATGCTGCTCTTGTATCTCTTTCCAAGGTCATTGACCTAACTCTTTCCCAGGAACAAGAGTACGATGTTCTCCCGTATAGCAGACAGCAGATGATCTCTCTACAGCAAACAATTGCTCGCCTACAAGAAGTTCTGGAAGATATATCAGGCAGATCTCACTCATCGATCAATATACTGGAGTCAAATCAGGGATGTTGCCTACGGGCTGGAGGATATCATTGAAGATCACATTCCCATTTCCAAGCATTGAAGATCATGAGATTCCCAGCATTGGAAATGACACCCCCAGCTCCTTGTTTGGAAAGCTTACTAGTTTTTTATGCATGCAATCTACTCCGGTAGCGAAGACTCCATCTGCATTTGATATTTATGCTACAGAAATTGGTATCCTTGTGGAGGAGGCAACCGGAATGAAGGAAAACAATCTCCAGGACAAAGAAATATGGAGAACAAGTCATCCTTTGATTATAGGAAGTTCTTCAAGGGAGCCAACTAGTGCCAAGGTGGGCCTAATTAAATTCGGATTTAATTGAGTTATTAGACCTGATTACAAGAAGAGGGTCCAAGCTCGAGATCGTTCCCATCACGGGGATGGGAGGAATTGGGAAGACTACTCTTGCTAGAGCAGTCTACGAACATATAAGGACTCATAGTCATTTTGATATTTGTTCTTGGATCACTGTTTCTCAGGAATTCAATGTCAGCGAAATTCTACGTGCGCTTCTTCCATCCGAGCAGCAAAATGTGTCTGATGACAGACTGATAGAGTTCGTGCACAAAAGATTAATAGGCTGAAGATTTCTTATCGTGCTCGATGACATGTGGGATGTTAAAGTCTGGGATGCTATTAGGAACGCATTCCAAGATCGATGACAACAAAGGCAGTCGAATCATCTTAACCACGAGGTTGTTAGGTGTAGCTGAGTATGTTGGCTCTTCAGGTCATGTGCATCAAATGCAATTCATGAACGACGAGCAAAGTTGGGATCTACTACGAGAAAAAGTGGCTGGAAACAAGCATTTGCCTAAGAAACTAGAAGATCTTGGAAAAACAATTTCAAGAAACTGCAGAGGACTCCCGCTTGCAGTAGTTGTAATGGCAGGACTTCTCAAATTAACATGACGGAAGAATATTGGGACCAAGTTGCAAGAGATACTAAATCAGAAACGGCTGCAAACAATGATCACTTGTTCGGTATTCTCGCTTTGAGTTACACCAACTTGCCTCCTTATTTAAAAGCATGCTTCTTGTATTTTGGACTTTTCAAGGAAGACTATGAGATTCCGTGATATAGCAGCGGATACGTAAAAGTAAAAGGGATAAAAGCAACCTAACACGTAGAATTGCTGAAGAAAAGGAAGAACACAAGAGTAATCCAACTCTTAACCACACTATCAGGGATAAAACCCAAAGACATAATAGTCGTTTTCAAATCATCAAAACGTAAGCTAAAATGCTAAACCTACTGGAATATAAATACTAGCTAGCCTAAACCCTAATGGGCTTACAAGACTAACAGACTCGATCATAAACTAGACCTAATAAAGCCCAAAAGTAACTTTAAGGACCAATATTATACTAATAATTGGGCTCTCAACCCCTGCTCTATCAGTCTCTCCGGCTTCAAAAAGAGCTCGTCCTCGAGCTCTGTAAAGAAAGAAGAAGGACCAATAAGTAGAACCTCTCGTCCACCAGGATCAAATACAAATCTCTGAAACAACGCTGCAGTCGGACCACGAGGGAGGTGCGAACTGGGACCCATAATGCCAAAATTGTGGATAATGTATAATAAACACAAGAAGCTAGTTCCACTAGTATAACCAGCACTAGTAACTTCAAAAGTGGACAAAAGCAAGTTATCAGTATAAGGTGTATATTGCCCGTCTATGGCTTATTATCAGTATCTTGCCTCTTATATTCTATTTTTCATTATGAAGTTATCATTAATTTGCTATCTTATTTTGTAGATCTGTCTTCGTTATACTGAGTTGCGTAGGTGTACTTTATGTTGAAACTTCTTTATGAGTTATGGCGATGCTGCAGGTGAGTGATTTTGCTTTTCATGATGAAGCCATGTTTTTTAGAGAGAAATCATTGGACACTCTATTCAGTATGTTGGTTTCACTTTGCATGGACTATCTGTTTATTTATCTTATGCTATTTAACTCTTCAAATTCAGCTTTCTATCTTATCACTTTGCATGATTCGAATTGGTTTCAATTATTGCCCCTTTGCTCATAGATGACTATGAATTTTGTGGTGTAGTGGTGATAATATTTTATGTGTTGCAGGTTCAAATTGGGGTTCTCGCCAAGATTGAGGTGTAAACTTATTTTATGGATTGAATTGACAAGCCTAATATATAGCGCTCTCCAGGTACACTGAATCCATACTAACAGTTAATGTTCTTATTGAACAAAGTCAAGAAAGGAGGAATGGGATGATCCTGATATCGTCAGAGTGCATTTTCAGAGATTGAATTTGTTCCATGACACCAAAATTAGTGGAGCTGCAGCTTTCGATTTCTTTCTTCTCAATTTTTTTCACCTGATGCACATTAGTACCTGTTTTGTTATTTTATTATTATTACTACGGAGGGGTGATAGGAACTTTATTATTAGGAACAGAAAAAGACCATATCAACTTTTTTTCATGACTCAAGAAAGTTGTTATTGCAATTCTCTTATATAGTCTTATGCTGATTTAAATTAGTTAAAACTTCGGAGAAAGTAATCATATATATTCATGTCTAATCTTAGAGAAATGGCCAAGAAGATGAAAAATATTAAATATTAGTGAGCGTAATTAAGTTAAATATAGACACAACATTAGATTAGAAGTACTGTATTACTCTGTTATGTAGCTGGCTCTTTGTTTATGAAGCGAAGTCGCATTGGTGCTCCATGTAATTTAGCCAGTTAAACTAGACTGATATAAAAGATAGATGCCCTGTATATATGTTTTTAGTTCAGATTCTCGCATTGTTGAGGCTGTTGTTTATGTGTTGAATTTGCAATGGTAAAGGTTTAAGGGATGTATACTTTTGAGTAGGGCTGTCTGATTCAATGGATCCAAACCAAGTTAGAACCATTTAAAAATTGACTCGAATCAAAACCGATCCGGAACCATTGGATCCATGAGCTACTAAATGACTTGGTTGGATCCACCAATTGACTCATATTGAAACAATTTCTTTGAAAAAAGACGTAAAGAGAGACCGATTTGAACTTATATTAGTATAACATGTGTGTGGTTTTGAGGTCATTTAAATTCCATATGTAATATTGGTAACTTAGGTACAAAATAATTTTGGATCCAAAGTGAGTCAATATTGGATTCGAAGTGGTTCCGATTCGGATCCGAACTCGGATCCAGAACCATTTAGAACCAAACAAATTGACTCATATAGAATCCAAGTAATTTATGATCTAAATCAATAATGAATTGATTCGAATCCGATCCAAAACCTAAAATTGACATCCCTAGATCCGACCAATATATGTGATTGAATGCTTAGAGTTGGGAAGTTACAATAGCATATAAGGAATGACTACAAACTAATAAGCTGAGTTAAACTTGAAAATGGGGAGCTGCATT
>JAYMSL010003076.1:0-13022 GCA_036897195.1 Plantago coronopus | reverse complement strand
TTGTTGGAGTAGAAGGGTTGCATAGAGGTTGATAGTAAGTGGAATGCTGACGTGGCAGAGAGAGTGGGTTGCTTAGAGTTGCAGTGCTGGAGATAGTCTAAGTAGAGTAGTTGTAGTAATTTTTTGTGTGTTGTAATTAAATGAGTGGATAAAGATTTGGGGACCACGTGTCCAAAAAAGGAAATGGGAAGCTTTGTATTGGACTACGAAAAATGAAAGTGATAAGCTATTGACTGGACGGAGGGAGTACATAACTTTTATTGCTAATTTAATCGGGTTGCATGGATTGGATTACTATACTTTAAATATCTATACTAATACTAATTAAGTTTGGTACCACATCACTGATACTAATGTAATGATAAATCAAAAATAAGATAAATGCCCTTAAAAAATTAGCCGTGTCTCCTTCACAATCTGCCACTGCAGAAGATGAGGAAGCCGTTGATGATTGAGATCATCCGACTAAATGCATTATGATGATTCTGGTGGGGATTGATGAGTGGAGATGGGGTATGAAGAACGGTGAACGGATTAGAGGAATGTTCGGAGAGAAAAACGTAAAAGTGAAGAAGATAAAACAAAACTATCATTTGGAGAGAGAAGAAGCAGAGGTGTGACGGAGGTTGGAAGCTCGGGAGGTGTGACGGATCTGGGAGCGAAAGTAATGCTACCAAGTGAAGACGAAAGATAGTAGGGTATATTGAGAGAGAAGACTTCTTTACGTGCTTCTCCTCGTGCCAATTGATACTTATTTACATACTTTTAATTATTCATTATTTTTTAGTCTACATATTCTTCATACTTAATCTCAAATTTAACATCGTAATAGCTTCACGTGTGTACTTCAAGGTTACTAGCATAGTAGTAAAGTCTATTTAATAATTAAATATAACAATTTTGTTAGAGATAGTGAAATAAAGGACAATATAATAAAGGAAAAACATATTCAAGTAATTTTCAAAAGTTTCTGAATAAACATACTAATTTCTAATAAAATCATACTAGCTCTACGTTTCTTCATCTTATCAAAATCATCAAGGATTAGATTGATGTCAAAATCTTCAACAATTTCTTTCTTAATATGCATTATCGAATTGTTAAACAAAAATTCACCCTCAATGGAACTTCACAACTTGTCATCATGATTTTTATAGCAGAAAATGTGCGCTTAAAACTTATTGTAAAACACGGGGAGAGTCATAAGTAACCAAATTAATCTATTAACAAGAAAGTAAGAATATCACTTTACGCTTCACTTCTACCCAATAGGTCGGGAGTTTCAGTCACTTCGGGAAAATGAGAAACCATTATTAATCCTTATTTTACGACTTCCAAATATTTATTTATGTTTTTCAAAAAAAAAAAAAGAAGGCCACTTCCTTGTTTTAATATCAAATACTATGCAAACTTAAAAAAACCTTGAGACAGGGTAGAAATTAAATATTTTTCTAAACATCCATCTTGAAAATACCCAACTCAATTTTAATTTTTCTAAACGACAAATTTTAACTGCACTAATTTTAACAACCTTATATTTTTAATCTAAACCACCTTATGCCTCCGTCAGTGTTAACCTCGGACCCCTCATTTGTTACTCCTCTCATTTGTTACTCCGTCATCCTTACCACTGGGCCACCCTTATAACTCCACACCCAACTAAAATTAATAGTGTTTTTCCTCTTCAGTAGTAATATGTAGTATATACTACCAAGTATAATTATTCCACTAGTTTGTAAATGTCATCTACAATAGATAAATTATAATCTGCCCAAGGATCAAAAGAGAAACCCAAGTTCAAGTCTTTAATAAACTCCAATGAATCTTCACTGGAAAAGGGGTTATCTATTGCAACATGCAAGAGCCCAAACCTTTTTTTAATAAAAAAGAAAATTGATATAGATATATATATCTATATCATAAGTATATTTTTATATTCAATTTACTAAATCTTTTAATGGGGCGACCGCCACACATTGCCATCCCATCTCCGCCCATATACTTTATTCAATATATTCAATTTACTAAATCTTTTAATGGTGCGACTGCCACACATTGCCATCCCATCTCCGCCCATATACTTTATTCAAGTTAACTGTTGTAGACGATTTACAGGAGTAATAATAAATTATTTTTCCTTAGTACACACCAGATTGCTTAAGACGAGTACATAAGATAATGTATCATTCCAATAGTAGTTCTCGTAGTACTGCGTCTACCTAGTTATAAAATGGTTTTTACAACTTCACCTAACATAAATCTGCACACTTAATTAGTTCATTTTAATTTCTTTTCTCACTGGCACAAAATAGCGCACGGAGGGTAAATCTTCAAATTGCTATTATAAATTTACTTTATTAACAAATACATGTCAGCATGTGACCAAAATCAAATTCAAAACTTGTATATATGGTAATTGTTTTTTTAACGGTACCACTCCAACTTCGAGTAAAATGCATGGTACCATCCGATGGTATTTTAATGTGGTGTATAATACTTCATATGGTACAACACTTGAATTCTTATATGGTAATACACTAAACAATACTTAGTATACTCATAATATAAGCTTACAAAAGGCCCGAACTACTCACCGATTGAGATATATGTCATTTTTGCAAATAACCATGTCACTTCGACATATTAATCAAATCCACAACTCTAGTCCTTAGTTTTAAAATTTCTTATTTTAAGAAGACAATTTTTTTTAAAAGAGTTCAATAAAATTTAGTCGATTTTTCTGATTTAACCATAATCTCATTTCTAGTGGCACGGGATGATTGATTTTCCCATGTTCACCTAAGCAAAATATGCTCAACTACCGTAATTTTGAGACCAATGACTAGTATATGAGATTTGCTAAGCCTGAAAATGAGAAAAGCAACAATCTTTGAGCAGACGCAACAGAATAGTAAAAATTAGGGGAAGAGGAAAATGTGTAGTTGAACAGACGCAACACATAGTGGAAAGTACTGAACTGATTACCGTCGCTGAGCATCAGCACCACAAACGCGAATCTGACGGTCGTATAGGGCGGTCTCTTGCTCCGTCAAAGTCGCTCCTCCGGTAATGTAAATATAATAAATTATCTATTTTTCATGTTTTGATTAAGTCCAGATTGAATTCGTTGCTCTAGTAGTACGTTCCTGTTAAATAAGTTGGAAGAACCGTGATTAAGGCACACGTTCTCTTAATTGATGTCTAATGTATCTCAAACGATTACTTATGTTATTTTTGTATAAACAAATGTTTGTAACTGTTATTGAATCATTTTTTGTAACATTTTTTCATTGTTGTTCAATGACTATTTAGTTTGGTTGATCTTCTATCATTCGTGACAATTAGTAAGCTCGTATATTCCTTGAAGATAAGCTCTCCCACCAATACGAGCCAACTCATGAATCCATGTAATAGTGTCATGGGTAGTATAAAACACATGCCATAATTAGAAATGATTATAATATTGAGTTCACCTATCACAACCCAAAATCAAGTCGAATCTTTCATGGTTTTTAATTTACTCGAGTTGAATTGCACCAAGGGCTCATAATTGATCTATATAGTAATTACGTGAACAACATATCAATGATGATATGAACGATGGTTTATTATAGTACGTCTCCTTCCATGATACATAAACTCGTGGATTGCTGACTCGCTTAATAGTAGTAGAAGGTATTATTTGATGAAAAGGAGGATAACTATGTTTAGAGACGTCTCGTGATGAAGATACATTCTCTTTGTATGTAACTCATCGATCGACCTACATCACGTATGGTCTATCATAACACTTTGGGAAGGTCTCTGAAAGTCTTGGTCTTCTTGAATAATAAAATGTATGACAATAGGGGTATCCTTGAATGAACCTCTAAATAACTTAGTTTGATGTCCTTCATTTAATAAAAAAAAAGTATAAAACCAACTTAGTCCGCTTTTAAACCTCATGTTAACACTCAATGCAATTTCTTTTCCGTATAACAACCTATTGTCTACTCAATCATGCTCTTCCTCGAATTTGACTTTCGGGCTGGATCTACATGAGGACTCCATAACCCATTATGAGTTGTGATTTCGATTATCTTGAGTCGTTGGTGTGGAAGGGTCCACTCAACAATGGATATTGACCAAGTCGTGACTCATGACTCATGATGTTAAAGAGTCCAATACATAATGTGATTATTGTCCGATCTAAATTGATATGCAACCATTTGGATCCGTATGGTTCGAATCAACCACAGATCCACACGACCACAGGAGGGTCTGGACCTGGTCGGATCGGATTAAGATCCTAATCATCCCACCCACCACATTATAAAAAAATAGTTGGATTCGCGGATTCTGATCCGAGTCTGACATATCCGACTTTCTTGGATTTAATAGCTCTTTAATTAAGTTACCCCAGATTCGAATCGATCCAAACGATTTGGAAGGATGTGACGGACCAAACCTAAATTTCCTTGCCAACCAAGGTATATTAGTGAAATCTTAAAACAAAACAACACTAACCCTAAGATAATTAAGTACAACTCTCTCCAAATTTGTAAAGTCCCTCACATATATGATATATCTAACACACAATATCATACCCTAGCAATTAGCATATCCCAAACTCAAACTAGAGTCATCATTACTTATGTACTAAAAATAAATAAAATTCTTCCAATCTACATAAATTTATAACTAAATTCCTAAATTAGTAAGGGTTAAACCTCTTTAATGTGATGAAGTCAAGTCATCACTCATGACTGAGTTTATACTAGACAAATCTAAAAAGCCCAATTTCAGTAGATCTCCCTTGTATCCATCCACACACACCCAAAATCTCCTGAAATCATTCATATAAAACCCTAATTCTAAACCCCCATTTCCTCTTCAGTTTCCCAGCCTTTCACTGTTCCTCCCTCTTCCAAAAATCCAACCTTTCTCTCTCTAGACAACAGTTAAAATGTTCCGAAATTGACACCGTAGAAGAAGAAGAAGAGGAGTATCAGATAGAGTTAGATTCCAAATCCAAATCAAACGGCATTTTTCGTTTCCACACTATTACTGCTTCTTCCAGCTACTACAACTTCTTCTTCACTAGATTCTCGTTGATTTGGAGCTACAATTATGGAATCCCAGGACTCCTCCGCGCCGTCGCACCACCATCTTCACCACCACCTCCACCATCAGCCACCGGTTTTCATAAACCCTCATGGACACCAGCAGCAACACCAGCAACAGCAGCACCCACTTCCCAACCACTCTTACCTCCCATCCAACAACCACAACCACAATTTTGGTACTAACTCAAATCTGATTCACCAGCAACATCAACAAGCTCGATTTCCGTTTAATTCGATGCCCTCTCAAGAGGCATCGAAGCCGACTTTGGATCACCACTACGACGACCTACCTTCCGCACCAGCTCCACCTGGTGGAGCGGGAGCTGGAGTAGGAGTTGGAGGAGGTGGAGCTCCAACATTTAACATTGAGCCTGCACGCAAAAAGAGGGGACGGCCGAGAAAGTATTCTCCTGAGACTGATAACCAAAGCATTGGGCTTGGATTGTCCCCTGTTACGCCTGGGGCTCAGATGTCTGGAGCTATGGTGGTTCATAACGAGTCTGGTGGTGGCAGTGTGACTCCTTCGTCGGATACTGCGGGGAAAAGGAATCGTGGCAGGCCGCCTGGTTCTGGAAAGAGGCAGCTAGATGCTCTAGGTTTGTGCAAATTGTTATTAATAAGGGGATTATCATCTTTTTAGGTTATGGATGTCTGATCTGATTATAAAGTTTAATTTTTGGTGCAGGGTTGCCAGGAGTTGGTTTTACGCCACACGTAATTACTGTGAATAAAGGAGAGGTAAAGCGTTTGTAGCCCTCATCCTTGTTTACCTTTCCTGAATATTAGTAATTTGATTGAATGCATAGATACCTTTCAGGTGGTTATGTAGTCACTTATTCCAGCTTGTTTTAAGTTGGCTATTCCCATAGGTTTGATAGTTAGTATGTTAGTAGATTGAGAATTGCCTTAAGTGGGAATGGTATTCCAATCGCTTTGATGTGAAGTGCATTATTGGTAAACAAACATGACTTGAGTGGCTTTATTTCTTTGTCATGTCATGGAAGTCAAAGCAGATCAACATAATGCACATTAGTTTCTATCAAATTACTAAGGTTGGCTCGATAGACGCTTTTACTACACACCAATTATAAGATCTAAACCATATCCCTTTAGTTTCTATTAAATTAGTAAAGGTTGGCTCGATAGACGCTTTAGATCAAAACCATATCCCTTTAAGATACATCTTTCCATATAAGAACGGTCTTATATTATGATATGTTTTAAAACTAAACCATGTGCCTATTATGTTATGTTTCTTTTTTGAGATAGTTGAGGGAGCTTTTAATATCATTAGCATGGTTCAGTATGACATTTTTACTTGGTCCAGGGAAAATCTCTGCAAGTAATCATTTGGTCTTAACCTCTTTCCTTCATTATATTTTGCTATCTTTTGTTAGTTATTTCAAGAATAAGATCGAGACATCAGGAGTAGTCCTTGGATTATCTGAGGTAGTGAACAAAAAGGAAATAAAAGTATTTAACAAGTGGAGTTATCATGATGGTTCTACATGAGTATAATGCATCTATCTTACTGTCATCTTTCTATGTAATGAGCCTCTGAATGGGTAAGGTTAAGATGAAATTGAAGATACCTCACATATTCTCTGCATTTTAAAAACTGAGTCAGTTCAGATTGGCCCATTGCTAATCCCTGATCCTGATATCCTCTAAAATATTTCTTTATGCTGAGGGCCTATACGTAAGTACTAGGATCTGTGATATCATGATCTGAAATCCTGAACAAAATTCAGACTGTCAAGGTCTTCTACTGTACGGAAGTGTAGTAAGTGTATATCACCTATCTTTTTCCTGCAATTAACTACATGAAGGAGAAAAGTAAAGTTGTCCTTACATTAATGTATAACTTGCAAAATGGACCTTTAGTTATTCATGATTCTTATTTGTTCTTTGAGGTTTCCAGGGGCAATTCTCTTTTCTTTTTTTCTTTTTTGGTTCTCTTCAAAATCATAAATGCAAGCCTAATAATGTGATCAGGGGGAATGTTGTGTATTGGAGTTTGGAATCTATGTCAACACTTAGCTTCAGATACTTGCTATCATTGCTAGGTTTTCTTGCAAAATCAGCGACAATTTATCACAGACGTTTACGACTATCTCACTTCATTCCCACCCTTTTCGCAACATCAGATAAATAATGTTTTGTTTAGTCCAACCTTGCACAAAGAAAATGAAAAATCATCTATCCTAACAGGCCCCTCTTTTAGATGAAGAAAAACATTCTTTTTGTTTGGATTAGTAGGTAGTGTATGCTCTCTTTTTTCTTCTCTTTTTGGGTTTTTGGTTTCTTTGCTGTTACTTGAAGTTGGATTTTAACGAACAATTTGCCTCTATAAAGAGTGAAAAGAAAGAATTATTGTTTTTTCCTTTAACAGTTCCGCTGTCACTTTATGCAGGATATAGCAGAGAAAATTATGGCATTCTCGCAGCAAGGACCTCGAACTGTCTGCATTCTATCTGCCAATGGTGCCATCAGCAATGTTAGCCTTCGCCAGGCTGCAATGTCTGGTGGCACAGTGACATATGAGGTGTGTAGAACTAATTAACCTCTCTATGCTGATGTGCTTAATGCTTAATTCCCACGTATTGAAGCAATATTTCATTTGACTTGGGAATTCTCGTTTCGAATCAAGTGGCTAGAAACATTCGCTTGTATTCCAAAAAGGCTTTTGTGTTTTACTTGATCCAAGTTCTACAATTATGGATCTGAAGTGTAGCATTTTTTTAAAATGATCTTGCGGTGTAATACATCCTCGTGTTGGCTGTCCCAACTTGACGAGTTCATTCTCAACAAGCAAGATAGGAAGATGGCACTTTTTTGCCATGTCATCTTTAGGTGATATAAGTGATTTGTTTGAGGAGGTTTGAGAGAATCTGCACATAACTTCTATATTAATTAATAAGATCCTTCACTCTCATAGCTCTGGGCCTCATGGCTTAGTATTTGATAAGCATGAAGTCATCAACTGATCTTTTAGCATCTATCCATTACGGATTTACCGAATTGGTATATAGAATTGTATATAAACTTATCACCCCTTTGCCGTTTTTTTTTAAAAAAGAATTGTATATAAACTTTTGTGCCTGATGTTTTCTACAAAAAACCAGGGTTGCCTAACAGCCTGGCATAAAAAAAGGGAAATATTTCTTTTTTATAAGATTCGTCTCAACGAACTTTTGCTCCATCAAAAAAAAAACAAAAAAACAAAACAAGAGAAAAAAAAAATTGCTCCATCATGTCATGTCATTATTTTGTGAGAAATGCATTAGTAACCTATGTGTTAATGATCTTAATATAATCCATCCGTTGCAAAACAGTTGTCAACTTTTGCCAATTTGACCGTCCTTACAGAGTTGCCCACTTTGATTATTTGCCATTTTACAAAAGCTTATAGTTATAGCAATATTTTATTCAATCATCCAATAAAGTGAAATTGAACCCCACCGCCAAAAGATAACTTCTAATATAGTGAACTCCACCATTAATATACCTTCATATCATATTTCTCTCCTTATTTTGCGTGGCAAAACGTAAAGCGGACAACTGTTTTGGGACGGATGTAGCTCATAAGAACTATATATGTTGCTTGAGGTTCGAAAGCTCTGAAGAACCATTGTAAGTGGTCAAGTTATATGCATATTAAACTTCTCTTTCACATAGATATGTTTCTCTCTTGTCTTCTTAGCCCATTGAGGTTATATGACCGGATTGCTATTTATGATAATTTGACCTGCTGGATGTTTTGGTGGAAAGTCGAAACACTTTGCATGGTTTCATGTAATTGTAGTTTCTTTAACTATTTGTGGTCAGGACATGAATCATATTCTACCCAACTTCTGCCCCTGTTCTTGATCCGCTTCTTCAGAAACGTCCTTAATTAGGTGGAATCCACTTGGGACTCCATAACTAATTCTTCTCGACTCTTCCCGGCCCTCATTATGGGAGCACCTCACTTGGTGGAATCCAGGGGGCTAATAGTCGCATCTATATGCTGATACTGCAAAACCAATTCAGCATACTCTTCAACTGAGCGGAACTTGCCTTGGTGCAGATATCATTGCAACTCACACTGTTCTGTGCAACTGCCGCTTTCATCTGAAGTTACTTAACTCGGTCTTGTCATCTTCTGTAGTATATCTTGTTAAGGCCTTAAGGGCTATTTTCCATTTGTTTAGTTGACAGGTTATCATCTTAGCAATCTGTCTTTGCTTTCCAAGGAAATACTACGTTCTTTGTCCAAGCTATGCACATATTTTTTCACTGGAAGTCAGATGTTGCTAGTTACTATAGCAAGGAAAAGCTTCATTTTCGTCTTTCGGGGAACTATGAATCACTGAAGTAATATATGTTCTGGACTGTGGAAGAATGTTCCGGCTGTTCTGCTTTAATTTTGAGTAGATTGAACAGATCTCTGTTGCACCTTTAACAAGGTCGGCCATTCGGTATAAATGCGTACAAATGCAACCTTAAAAGAATTCTTGGCAGCCTTTCAAAATGGTCAACGTTCTTGCCTTCTTGATGGATATGCATGCTGCTAGCTCTGAAATAGACACTACTCTAACTGTGCCAGTGCCACTAGTATACAATAGGATCCTTCTTGCAAATACTTATAATACATGGAACATCGACTATTTGAGAGATGCGTGTATTATGTGATTCCTGAATAGTTGACATTTTAGTTATATCTACTTGAGTGTCAAGATTAATGTTAGTGGCATCATCTATGTGCAGGGTCGGTTTGAGATTATCTCATTGTCAGGCTCCTATATGCTGGCGGAGAACAATGGTAACCGTACTCGTTCTGGTGCGCTGAGTGTATCGTTAGCTGGGTCAGATGGTAGGGTGTTGGGTGGTGGGGTTGCAGGGATGCTTAAAGCCGCAACACCAGTTCAGGTATTCTGTTGTCCTGAGTTCACTCAAATCTGAATATTCTTTTTTGAAAAGGCAAAAATTCTTATTAATATAGTAAAATATTAATATATATTCTGAATATAACTGTGTATTCTACAGGGAACCTGCAGACATTGTCATTCCTATATATTCGCATTTTCTTGCATTCCTCCTCATACTATTATTTTTTTCACAAATAATGTTCCATAATTGTAAATAACCTATACGGTTGAATCTTGGAGTTCTCCATTTTTCTGCATTGTATATGCTTCCTGATAAGAAAATTAAATTTCTTGCCAATACCCCTCCGACATGTCTGAACTTTCTATGGCAATGCATATAGTATTTTGTTTTGTGCTTTAATTGTGCATTCCATACCAAGGTGGTAGCAAATCTAAACACTATGTAATGGTCATATCCAGGTTATTGTGGGTAGCTTCATCGCAGATGGAAAAAAGCCCAAGTCCTCCAGGCAGCCAGCAGCTGCACCACCTTCAAATATGTTAGACTTTGCTGCTCCACTAACTAAAACGAGTCCTTCTCCAGGTGGATCAAGTGAATCAGCTGATGAGAATGATGATAGCCCACTTAATCATGGCCATGGACCTTATAATACTAATTCAAGCCAGCCCATTCAGAATCTGCCGCAAATGTATTCGAATATGGGTTGGCCAAACTCCATGAAAATGCAGTAGCCTCAGACTTTCATGTCTTTTGCAGTATTAATGTGTGGATTTCAGGAATTTGGTTAGATATTTGTCGCGAATGCTAAGTTGCTAACAACAGATTGTAGGGACAGTTTGGCTCCTGCTCTAGATAGAGATTGTCTTAGGTGTTCTTTTCTCGAGCTGTAGTTTAGATTTGAGTAGGCGTTTCATGTTATCAAGATTAAGAAAATGTTAATTGGTTGCGAGCTAAGGGTACTTCAGATGCGTTTGTTCACATTCTTAGCTTAATTTAGTTCATCTTTCTCAGATTTCGTTGCTTCTTTCTTGTTTCCCTGTATGTATGAACAGGTTTAACAAGTTACAGTGTAGTGAATTCTGTGGGGAATTCCAGCTATCCCGGTCGTGTTGATTATTGTATAAAACTTCTCTTTTCTAGCAGGACGCTTGTATCAGAAGGAGGGTGGTCATATTTTCGACTGGAGTATCGGTCCCTCTAACTTTTGAGCAAGCATTATGCTAAGAGAACCATTGGAATCTCCAGTTCTAATGTAGTTAGCTTTATACTCATTCAGTTAATGTTATCTAATTGGATGAACACAAATGATTCCCCAAAGCTAATGAGCCACATTCTCTAGGGTTCGGATAATCTAATAGCTTTACAGCTTGGATGAAGTTCCTAATCAATCTAGAAGGAAACAATGGCTTATTCTCAAGTCTAGGATGGAATAAACTTTCTATAAAGCATAGCGGGCTGAAGTGACTTGAACCTTAACTTTTAGTGTGTGCGTGACCCACTTCTATTATCGATATTCAAATACTTGTAAAAGTTCGAATAAACAAGTATTATGTTGATCAATGAACACAGTCTACGTGTTCGAATTGTTGTTATAAATGGGTACCGCAATCATGCTAAAGCTGAGTTTCATTGCTTTCTTTGTCTAATTTTCTTCAAAATTTGGCTCTTCAAATACATATATGATAAATAATGTAATACATTTCGAAAAATTGAACTCGTGACTTATTGATTACAATAGCAATGGCATGTGATTAGAAGTAATCTAAAAGAATTGTCGATTATTAATGGTTTATGATTAGATATAGTAGATGACAAAAAGGAGCATGAAATTAGTAATGGCATGAGCGTGACTGAAACTCCCTCTTGTGGTGGGATTCCATGTTTTACCCAAAAAAGTAGGTTGAAAATCAATAAAGGTACCTTTAGGACTTGTGTCAATTATTCCGCAACCCCATTATTAGCATTCCCTACTATTCATTTAATAAATAATTTTCTTTTAAATCGAGGATAAATAATATCCCCTTTATTATAATTACACTATAAAATGGGGATCATCAATATTATCTTTTCTTATGACTAAAAAGGCTTCTTATCTCGTACTTATTTCCTTTTAAAAAAAGTTATTTAAACGATATATGTATTAATAACTCCTTACGTGACTGGTTACACGTCAATCTATCTAATTTTAAAATTTGTACGCTAGACAACTTATTAAACAAAAAGATTTTGATTACGATTAAATTATGTATAAGTCCTGAAGTACAGCCCAAGGTGTTGTACAAGTGTAATGTACCCAATTACCTCCTAAAGAAGGGTTAATTTTGTAATACTTTAATTAGTATTTGATTTTCGTTTATCTACCAAAAAAAAAAAATTACCTCCCAAAGATTAGTAGATTAGTCTATTTCAAATGTATATCGTTGAGTACGATTCATATATTTATACATACACGTCTTATAATCTATACCATATAACTGAATCTATTCGATTCGTTTGAGAATTTCTAAACGGAACATAACCGCACACTATCCCTCAATTATTATTGTACTTCTATACTGCAACATTCTTTCCATCTTTACCCTCCATTTCCCCTCACTCTAGTTCCCACACTCTTGTAATTGTCACACATTTCTGCACAAGCACCACAAAAAGCTCAGCTCAGCTCACTTCACTTCATCTCCCATGGCAGAACCAACCACCGAATCATCACCCTCCTCATCTCCGCCCAACCACGACGCCGTTCCATCCGGCTTAACTCCCTCCGAGTTCGCTGATCTCAAACCCGCCGTGACCGAGTTCCACAACTACCGCGTCAACCGCGGCCAATGCTCCTCCTTACTCGGCCAACGCATCAACGCGCCACCGGACACCGTCTGGTCGATCGTCCGCAGCTTCGACAAGCCCCAAACCTACAAGCACTTCATCAAAAGCTGCGTCGTCCGAGAAGGCTTCAGCATGACAGTAGGCGATCTCAGGGACGTCAACATCATCTCAGGCTTACCAGCAGCCACGAGCACGGAGCGGCTGGATCTGATGGACGAGGAG
>JAYMSL010003075.1:0-13022 GCA_036897195.1 Plantago coronopus | reverse complement strand
GTAGCTCATGGATCCAAATGGTTCCGGATCGGTTTTGACTCGAGTCAATTTTTAAATGGTTCTAACTTGGTTTGGATCCATTGAATCAGAATCGGATCCGAATCGAGTTTTTGGGTCAGAATCATTATTTACAGCCCTAGTATGAATGTATCCTAGTTATAAGGCAAGTAAGCTTGAGAGGTCATATCAGGCATTTGAACCCTATATGGGTGTATTGTAGGAGAGGTTTGGTTGGGTTTTGAACCCATATGGGTATATTGTAGTAAGGTGTAAAGTGGTACCGAAGTAGAAAGTGGTAAGGAAGCTGGGATGTGAGGTTACGAGTTCGAACCCAATGTTGGTGTATTATAGGAGAGGTCAGGTCAGTGGATCGAACCCCACATGGGTGTATAGGAGTAAGAAGTGGTAAGGAAGTTCGAGTACGTAGTACAGGAGAAGACAAGTTGGTATAGAAATAATAAGTGGTAAGAAAGTTGGAGTAGCACATAAGAGGGTTAGATTTGTCGTTTCATAAAAAATAATAACTAATAAACCACCGACAATAACAAAAAGAAAAAATAACAAAAAGAAAAAAAAGAGTAGCAGGACACTTATGCAAACCTTAGTAAGAAGCTGCTTCCTGGGAGCCCTTCCTCC
Source organism: Plantago coronopus (assembly GCA_036897195.1). Taxonomy (NCBI): domain Eukaryota; kingdom Viridiplantae; phylum Streptophyta; class Magnoliopsida; order Lamiales; family Plantaginaceae; genus Plantago; species Plantago coronopus. The sequence goes on along the minus strand of JAYMSL010003075.1, from coordinate 12,386 downwards.
AATTGACTTACGAGCAGTTCTCTTAATACGGGCCATCTACAAGTAATTGAAATAAAATTTAATTTCCGCAAATAAAACTTATGATGCTATCCTTGCCAGGGGATCATAAACCCTTAAAGGATTTCTAGAAAAAACACAAAAACAAATTGTGTTCCTAAATGATTTCTAGAAAAACATGTGTGGAATCCCTTAGAAACAATTATTAGAACAAATCAATTAGGCAAATGCCTCAAAACACTAAATTTTCTCAAAGGCGTTAATTTTTCTATTTTTTTAAACGACAAAAATGAATTCATTGATAGTAGGTGATGCCCCCCCCCCCAAACACTTTTACCAAAATCGCACAACAATCACAAAGGCATTAATTCACTCTTGAAACAATTTTAATAAATCACACATAAGATCCGAACAAACAATGATCGCAACATTAATTCAATTATAGAGATATCACACGACACCAAATTATACACCCACGGCATCATCAATGTATTAATTCAACGTGACACAATTCAATCATGGAAATACCATCATTAACTAGACAATTCAGGTCCAAAATTAATATATTAATAACAAATCGATAATCAATAAAAAATCAATCAATCGTACATCATAGCTATAAACCCTAGACCTAAACTAACAGATCAACATCGGACAAGAACCCTTAAGTTAATTCCATATATAAATTCAAGAAAACTAAGAGATTCACCGTTCAGCTGAGGAAAAGTTTTTTTTTCTTCTATATCTTCTTCTCTCTCAAGCTCAAACAGGGTGAATGAAAAGTTTATCAGTAATTAGATCTACTTGTGTATATATATCCAAGTAAAGGTATTTTACTTTATTTTTTGAAAAGGCTACAAGTAAAGATAAATTACTGGAGAAGACTGGACGGTCAGAGATGGATATCCGCGTGGCTTAATCTAAGGGCCACGGATCAACTTAACTGTGTTTCCACTAACCAATCAACGGTTGTGATGCAATGTTGTTGTGTGTGACGCGGATCGTAGGACCAAATTTTATGAAGGCATTTACCATGGGATCTTGAAGCAATTCTAGGAAATAAAACCTAAGAATCCAAACAAATAATGATAAGGAATTCCGGATATTTTAATTATGCAAGTATCGCACGACAACAAATCATACTCCCGAAACATATTCGCACATTAATTAAATTAGAACCAATTCGGTCATGAAAAAACCATCATTAATGATAACAAATCGACTCTAAATTGAATATATAATTGATAAACCTTCTAATATCTTCTTATCTTTAACACTCAAACAAAGCGGATAAATGTTTATCATCAATTACATTGACGAGTAAAGATAAATTGTTGGATAAGACTTAACGGTTATAAAGATGGACATCCGCCTGGCTTAATCTAATGGCCACATATCAAATCAATTGTGTGTCCACTAAACCATAAGGATCGTGAGTTCAAATACGTCTTGTAAAACAGTTGAATAAAAAATTAAAGTTTCAACTAATACTAAGTGTTCATTCTTTCAAACAAGAATCAAACTTGAAATTTGTTCAAGAATACCATACAATACAGTTCTGAAACACGAAAACTAAAGTGTTGCTTGTCCGGGTTCTACACTTGCTACTACATAAATAACCAAGTTAAGAACATCACCATGAACAAACCTGCTTCAAAAATAAATTAGACAAATTGTGCTAAAGAATCAGAATGGAGCAAGTACCTTGTTGTGTTTCTTAAGATTCTACCCCGAGTTGGAACTTGGTGAGGTGAGAGAGGGGTTCAGGCGTTCAGCTTATTATAGATTTTGTAATAGAACTCATCATTTTGTTTTAATATAGAGAAATGGAGTTTGTGTGGTTACTTCATCATCATCATAAATCACTACTATTCAAAATAGTTTATTTGAACATAAAAATAAATTTAATTATTTTATTTTTCACATATTTATCCGTGTATAACCAGTATATATTAATTTTTATTTATTTTAATTAAATCTCTAATTCGCTCTCTCTCATTTGTTTCTTATATGATCGAATTGTCACTTACGAAGCTAGTATCACAGGAAAATGTTACCCCCTCCGTCCAACAAAACATTACCCGTTAGGGTTAGCGCGCAGTTTAAGAAAATGAGTTAAAATAATGAAATATAAATAAAAAAGTAAGTGGGAGTAGATTACTTTTTTAAAATAATGTTTTAGTTTTGTGGGACGGGAGAGTAGGTTGCTAATGTGGGTTAGGACTTGGGAAAAAACCATAACCGACGGAAGGGGTTTACCGGAATCTCATAACTCCAATGTGAATCAAACATGATTCACACAACTTACAAAGATAAACATGAAACACCAGCCAAAATTACAGAAATACATTTATCTATCTGACAGACTTAGAGAGCTTGCAGAAAACATCACCAAGATTATACTAATAGCATAAACACACAAGAAAAACCAGGCAAATCAAGGCGTACTAAAACAAATTCACTTGTGCGATGAAACCAGAAAGCATTCACAAAACATACTGTATCACACTTAACATCATCCGTTTAAATCAACCACGGTACCAACGACATCAAGATGAATGCCTATAGGCATGGAGATAATACGGGTAATACTACTTAATGCTTTCAGCATACTAGTTCTACATAGTTCAACTTGTACGAATATGACAAACTCCTTAGACACATTCAGGCCTAAGCACGTTCACCACGAATCCTGCGAGCAAGCTGAATGTCTTTGGGCATGATGGTCACACGCTTAGCATGGATGGCACACAAGTTGGTGTCCTCAAAGAGACCCACAAGGTATGCCTCGGCAGCCTCCTGCAGAGCGAGGACAGCATGACTCTGGAAACGAAGATCAGTCTGCAAACACAGAAAGAAGTCAATCAGATATGCCAAAACAATACAGATTTAGAGGACAACTCAATAAGCCAGAGCATTCAAAAAATAAAACGTCTAGAGGAAGCATATGAAATGTTTCAAGGAACCACACGTGTTTGCATAACGAACAAGCAACAAATAAGTTGAATTGGTCTAATTGCAAATTGTGTGTAAAATAAACACAAAACACCTTCGACAATACACGTACCTTAAAATCTTGAGCAATTTCACGGACAAGCCTCTGGAAAGGCAGCTTCCTGATCAGGAGTTCAGTACTCTTCTGGTACTTGCGAATTTCACTAGATTGCAATTAGGCAGTACACCATAATTAGGAACACACGACAAAGAAAAGAACTCACTTACACATAAATGAGCAGTAAAGTAACTTACCGAAGAGCAACAGTACCGGGACGGTAACGGTGAGGCTTCTTAACACCTCCAGTAGTAGGAGCAGACTTACGAGCAGCCTGCACCAGAATATTTTAATATTACCACCATCACCACACAAAAATATGCATACAGGCACAAATAATGATACACCAAATGTTAAAAATGGGTAACAAAGTACACCAACAAACCTTAGTAGCCAGCTGCTTCCTGGGAGCCTTTCCTCCAGTAGACTTACGAGCAGTTTGCTTAGTACGAGCCATCTACAAATATTAGGATCAAAATTCAAATTCTTAGTATAAACAGCCACCATCTAATGATTTCTCACATGACAGATTAGAATAACTAGTTACGTAATACACTTTGTACATGATCGTATCCTAGCTCCAGGATAGAACTAGGCACTCTCAAATTCTAACCACATATTTACATTGGAAAAATATTAACAATCACACCAATTTCCGTCTTACTATGCATAAACAACAAGAGAAAACATTTCATCACACACGCTTAGGAATCATAAAGAATTTTAGATCAAACAACCGTAATCTCCATTAGAACGATACATTTACTCAACAAGAAATCCTCTACACATTCAATCCAGAGCACAGGAAGCTAAAATCAGTGATAATCAGCCATCAGCATCAACAGCGAAATTCATCAAAAGCAATTACAACGCCAATTGTCGTAAACTAATCAACAGTACTAATTATACACCAGCATCGACAGCGAAATTGATCAAACGCAATTACAAGGCCAATTGTCACAAATCAATCAACAATAATGATCATACAGCAGCATACCAGCACCGACAGCGAAATTAATCAAACGCAATTACAAGGCCAATTGTCACAAATCAATCAACAATAATGATCATACAGCAGCATCAAAACGAAATTAATCAACAGCAATTACCAGGTCAATTGTAAAACAAATCAATCAATTACTCAAACATATAAACCCTAGCCCCAAATTGATCACCAAACATGAAACCTAAATCGAATTCCACGAATTCACATAACGTAAAGAACAAGGAGATAAACAACAGTAAAAGAACAGAAGAGGCAGAGGACTCACGTTTCAGCTGAACAGAAGCTTCTTCTTCTTCTCTGTGTATCTTTCTACCTTGACGACGACTGAAAAGTGTAACAGTATATAGATAGATGGATATATATAGGAGGAAGAAGAAGAAGGCTGTAGGATCTGACGGTCACTGTACAGTATCCGCGTGGCTCAATCGAAGGGCTCCTGATTAACTCATTTGTGTTTTCTAATCTCCAGTGAACGACTGAGATTAAAAGTTTGGGTGTGACGCGGATAGGAGTGTTAATACTTGTTCAATTCCATATTTCCATGTTTGGATGAGTGATTCCCAATTTATTCCGGCGGTCATGTTGAAGCGTTGTATGTCGATCGAGAGTGTGAGGGTTTTAATTAACGGTTACGGGATGTTAAGTATTTCATTTGATGACAAAGTTATACCTTGAATTTACCGGTGACAGATTTTTCAGAAGAGTTGTGTCCTCTAACGTGCCGGTTTTCATTATCGAGAATGAAAAAGGTAAAGTTCTGGTGAAACCATAAATCTGTAAAAGGGGTCTGTTTTTAGTTGTAAAAGTGATGAGGTGTACACCTTTTACATTTTGTCCGTTTCGCGTTTTTACGTTGCGAATAATATTTTGCCGTTTTGTAAAAGAGAGAATATGTAGAAACGGTTATAGTATGAATTTAACGTATTTGATTCCAATTATTTATGAATCATTTAGGTCATGTTCAGTTCACTTTAAATTCAGTTATGTTAACATCAGTTAATATAAGTTCATTTTACAGTAATTTCATTTAGTAGAAATTTTTGCTTGAAATCAGTTCATTCCTGTTCAAATATTTTCAGACGAATTGAATCTTTTTCTTAGTGTGTCTAGTGTGTCTGGATCATTACATAATCACATTATAACATGGTTTCAATGTAGTTTGCAATAGTTGAAGAGCAATAATGAGACCCATCATTCATCAATTTAAAAATATTATTTATTTATACGCTTCTCAAAACGAACTAGTAGGGGAAAAATTGCCGATAATGTGACTTTTACCTTTTCTCATAAAAATCTACATAAATAACTTTTCAAATCATTAATGTAGAATTGTAGATGCTCAAAAAATCTACAATGGAATTTATAAGAATCCCGGGCATTGACAACCTGCAAAAGCGCACGAGAGCGTAAGAATTCCAAAGGAGCAGTAGTGTGGTGCCGGTAATACGGACCCCAACGCTCAATTTAGTATATTCAGATTAAAGAGTGTAAAACGAAAGTGAATAAGGTGTGAACTTATTCTGACGTTCTCAATTGAATTGATTTTGAGGGCTCGAAGCACCACTAGATGTTGGAATTCGAGTTCACGTCCTGCTCCGATAGACCAATACTATTTAGTAATTCAAGAACGCCAGTGAAAGGAATGACTTGCCGAAGTGCTAATACCAATATTTTTGAGCAACATTCAGTCGGAAGACTCGCAATTTTCCAGAGTATAGTCCTGATGGCTTAGTGTTGAATGGGTTTGGGTACCAAGGTAGTGTTTGTCATTGCTTAAGAAAAGCACTTCTCTGCTTCTGGAAAAAAAAAAAAACAGAAATGTAGTGTTTTATTTCACAACTTCTGCTTCTCTAAAAAAAAGCAGGTAACCGCTGCTTTTTAGAAGCAGCCTAAGACTTGCTTTTTCTTGGTTAAAGCACTCCAGGCTGCTTTTTTTTCCTAATTAGCAAACACCCACAACTTTTTATCAAAATCAATTCTATACTATTTTAAGCAAAAGCAGATTAAAAGCAATTCTGAAGAGCAATGACAAACACTCACTAAGGGTATCAGACGGACCACCTTCACTTAGTCAACGACCACTTAGTCAACGACCGTTTCACAAAATTTTATCCAATTTTCATTTTTAAGGGACGCAGGTGTCCTGGAATGACAGTATTAGAAAACAGAGACAACAAAAGGCAAACAAAAGATAAGAGAGATGGAAAATGTACAGAATAGAAAGGAACTAAGGAAGGTACAAATCTCAATACATACCTAGGTTCTATTTTACAGAAATTTCCAACTAATTACATCTAGTTGTATAAAAGTGTAAAAATAAAAAAGAAGGATTTAAAAAGAACAAAGAAAAAGAAAAAATGAAGCCCAAATCTCACTGTAGGTATAAAAAGTATAAACCATTTACCCTGCTGCCAAAACACTATTTAACGTCGACGAAGCAGCACTAGAACCGCCTCTCCTGAAGAAACTAACTGAAACACCAGGAAAGCATATACACTAGATCCATGAGGCAGATTATTTCTACATGCAAATTTTCTGCTCCACGAGACGACTAACTAAGAAAAGCTGAAACAATCTGTAACGTCGAGGTGACTTGCAAGTCTGGCTATTGCAGGCTGAACGGCTTTGGAGTTGACAGCTAAAGAACTGGGAAGTTCAGGTATGCAGATCGGTAAATATTGGTCGCCTTTATCATGTAAACGAAACAGAGCAAGGACAGCACGGCAGAAAATGAATCTGCAGAATATGAAAACATTGTCCAATCATCAACTTAACACATAATAGTACTTCAGAATAACCGGACAGTAAATTTAGCACCAATTTGGCTGGCAATTTCTATAGTGTAAAGTGGAGGATATTATTCAATACTCCATGACCTCTGTGGCTCTGTCCATGCATTACGATCATTTTTACATTAGTTTTTCCTCTGTTCTTTTCTTTTCTGACCAAATGACTAGTTTTGGTCCGTTGAAAGGGGAGTGGACATACGTGCTGGTAACCTAAAATGTTCCTCAAGTGTGCAAATGTTGTGTTCAAGTAAAATCAACATTCATTTATAGGCTTACGTAATTCACATAGGTGTTCAAAGAATCACATCTGCAGATATAGGTTATTTTCATAATAATCTTATACATCACATTTTAAGCCCCAGAATAACTATGAGAGCATTAGAGATACGTGGTCCAAATATTAATAGTCTTTCCCTGAAAAAGATTCTTATCAACATAACAGGCAAACGGAAGCATCCACATTGACCAAAACATTTCGGAATGAGGCAAGATAATGCCAAGCACACTTCATACAAATCGAGTATTACCTTAAGAGAAGACGCCGTAGAAATGGATCAGCAAGAAGTTGCGCCCAGACAATGTCCAGGCCAGGTGAAGTACAAAGGATCTGCTCCCATTCAGAGAATGAAGATGAGATGACGCTCTCAGTCTCGTTGTACATAACCTGAACAGAGAAAAAATAAACATTCATCGAACACGAAAAATAACAGAGGAATTACTACAGAGGAAAGTGTTCAGATGAGGCTCCACTAACCATGCTATCATTGGCTAAGTCATAGTCAACTAATTGGCAGAAAGCTTGCAGAGGAGCAGTCAGAAACAAGGTGAACTGGCTTCCGCTTTTAGCCGCATCGAATCCACTTGGGTTCTTGGAAGAAGGCATCATGGGGGAAAGAAATAAGGCCACAGGTTCACCTCTTTCTGCTCCACTTAAAACCTGAACGGCAGTATGCGTATCAGTACTCAAGAAATTATAATTATGAATTTAATTTATTTATCACAGAGAGAAATCTGATGTTTGAATAAATTCTCTCAAAGCAAATAAAATGCTCAATTCACACAGCTCAATAACTTCATCACAATATTCATTCAATATCCACAGTAGACTGGGACACAAGTACGATGAAAGACAAATGTAGCCATTGAAGTGTTAACTGAGAACCAGCATAGTAAACTTGAAATGGTTGAGCTTTTCTTTTTCAGGTTCTATATTAGGCAAAAGAAATTCATGGAATAAGATGTTGGAATATTGGAATGGCATATTAAAGAAATAATATAGAACGACAAACCTGCCTTGAAAGAATGGCTGCTGTCACTGTCAATTATCAAGAAAAGAGGCTTTCTGGTGAACGGGATTAGATCACCAGGGAAGAGGGTATTCACACCTGCAACAACATTACTTTCTTGTAAGCTATACACGAAAAATAGTAGCTTCACATAATAGAAACTCTTCCAAATAAAATGGACAGTTATAGTGCCAATAATTTTGGTCTTACCTCCGTTTCTGCCCGGAGCTAAAGATAAATAATTGTCAAAATATTGGTTGGACTTGCCCTTGGCATTGACATCATTTCCACAATGGCCATTGCTATATTCATGATTCCTGTGAGATGATACATTGAGTTTTGAATTTTTCTTTAATATTCCTGAATTCTCTGTTTGTGCAGCATTATAACTAGCAGAACTCCCTGCATTCACAATTTGATGTTAGTTTCTTGAGATGACACTAAGTCCTGTTTAGGAGAAGTAGTTTTTATAATAACGAAATGTTACCTGAGGCTGATAAGTAAATTAACATAATGCTATCTGGAGGAAGTTCATCACAAACTGCTGCAATCACCTGCAAGAAAAATGAGCAAGGCCATTTTTTACTCAGATCTTCATATGAAATGTGAGACTGCAGTTTACATTTACGACTTGTACGCCATGAAAATTTTATTTTCCTCCCAAATTGGATTGCACTAATTTTTACAAACAAACGTTTTGATTATGGTTCAAGCGATTCTACAGCGGCTAGTCATACAGTTCTCACAGGTACTCATCTAGATATCTTTGATGGGATTTTAGACTTCTATGATGTTCAAATTGGGGTGTGCCCCTCTTTAACTTATGTACTTGGTTAATACTTAATACAATTCAACTTTATCAGAAAAAAGATGAACATGTTGTCACTTACAGCTAGCAATTGTGTCACTGATGGACGATAGAGAATGGCCTTCTTAGGATTTGGAGGCAGAGTAGAATCTGTCATATCTGCCACCAAATTTATATCTATCAACCCTGAAGTAACAGACTTATCCGCCAGAGTGCCATTCTGTTTTGATTCAACTGGTTGTTTCCCATAAAAAGATCCACTAGGTTCCCATTCCAAACATTGCAGCATTCTGAAAGTGTCTAAAGTAAGCTCTGCAAACTTCACCTGAAAATGCCATATATTTGGATAGAACATCAGTCACTTGAATAATACACTAAAAACATAAAATTAGGTACTATATAAAATAGTAGTAATTGTTAATATGGATAACCTCATTTTTGTTATAGCTTGTTAATAGAGCATCTCCGAACTTCAGAAGTCTCTTGGCGTGAAACCTGGCTACATATGGTAATGAGGCTGGGTAGGAATCAAACATGGCAACATAGCGTAATGGTCTAGCATTCAGGATTGATGAGTCGGCTTTTGTGAATCGCACAATTTCCTGAACTACTAGCCTCCATTCTTTGAAGTTGGTACCCTGGACACATAGCATTTATACAGTTGGTCAAACAATTAACTAAGGAGAGGTGAACAAATGTCAGAAATTAATCATAACATAGAGCATATACACACACATGTACTTGACATATATTATAAGCACAAGAACAACCAAAAGCACATATGAATGTTGCATCATGCACTCAAGCAAAGAGAAGATCTTGGATATATTGCATACAAAATGGGATGTGAACCTTTTTTAAAAGGTATTAGCACCAGCCTGTGCAATTGATGCCCACAATAATGCACACAATCTATATAGTGGTAATTCATACAGGAATCACCAGAAGATCCCATAATTTTTTAAGTGTCTGGATACAAATCTAGCCATCTAGGCTTACAAGGTACACAAATAGAGAGTGTAAGCATGTAATTGACATAGAATCGAATTATAAGCACAAGATACACACAAACACACATATGAATGCTGCATCATGTAGTTAACGCACAGAGAAGATCCTTGGTATATTGCATATTAAATGGGAAGTGCACATTTAAAAAAAAAAAGGTAAATGCACCAGGGACCAGCCTATAAATTGATGCCCATAACTAAGAATGCATACAAATCTCAATAGTCAGGTAATCCATAAAGGACTTATGGGAAGATCTAATAAGACTGGACACAAATCTGGCAATCTAAGCAAACAGAGTTGTGGAACCTTAGTTATGACCTGACAATTGAGTATTTTGAAACGTACAAGTACTCACCCTCACAAACTAAACAAATTATTTGTCTTGCTCTAGAAGAATAGTCAGAAGTGAAGGTAGCATCTTCACACGAAGGCTGCACCTCGATGTGCTAGGAGCAACAAAGTGTGCTAATTGTCTTTTCTATCAGAATGACTAAATTTTAATATTGTCATCAGAAACTATTTCTGTACAAAGCACATTTCCTGATTTGCCATTCATATTCAAAATCACTACTAATAAAATTTTGAGTGCCAGGCAATACAACGGGACTTATGAAACGTGAATACAAATGTTCAAACGGTACAGTTGCCTGTAAGCATAGGCATCCTTTGTGAAAAGAAAAAAAAAGAATTAGGAATTTCATAATCATTACAACAGGACAAGCTAACAGTCTCCTAAAAGAAGAATAACTTTCTTAATTGGCTGGCATGCCACCATCCGAAGTTTCTTACCTTCTAGCTGATACAGTATATGATAGTGGACAAGACAACTATCTATAGGAAAATTTGATAAGAGAGAAAAACGTGTTAACAAGAAAAATACTAATACTACTACCCTACAGTCTAATCATAAATAAAATCTGATGTTAACCAGAAATTAGGAACCTAACAAAGCTATTTGACTAATAAACTGTAATCATCAATTGTCAACCAACTACATGCTCAGAAATCTCATCTATCGACTTTCATCCTTGGTCCAGCAACTGGTAAAATTCAACTGTTCAGCTGAAAACAGCATACATTTCACAATTACAGGACATTTAACTTCAATAACGATCATAAATTTCACAATCACAGAACATTTCACTTCAATAACAACCATAACAAGCATAAGATCAACAGTAATGATTTAGTAAAAAGATCCACATACCCGGAAATTAACTCTACTGTCGTCAACGAGCTCCTGAAACCTCTCCTCAAGCAACTTCACCATTTCAACCCGATTCAGAACCAACGCAACCATCAAAAACCTCGCACAAAACCTCAATTCCTTAAACCTAACCCCTCGATCCTTCTCGGAGCCTTCAAAATACTTCCTATAGAAAATCGCCTCGTAAAAAATATACGCCTCGAGCAGAAACCTGGCCTCACTACTCCTCAAGTACTGATTATAATACAGCTGACCAATCCGCGACGCGATCTCTCCAATCTGCCACCTCTGAAGCCCCGAGTCCATCAATTTCGCCCGATTCTCCTGCTGAAGCTTCCATATCCTCATGTACGCCTTGAAAGCCTTGTGGTACAGGTGCCCGTACTGCGTCCCGCTCCCGCCGTAAGGATGCAGCGGCGTGTCACGCACTCGCGCGAATTTCTTCTCCGCAGTCTCCGCAAGAGCTCGGAACTTGCTGGCTACTGGCTCCTCTTTCGACATTCAGAATTTCTGTAACGAACGAAGCTCCGAATCAATTCCTTCCAGCTCCAGCTTTGACTGAGTTTAGCATTTCGAGTGACGACCGGAGTCGTTGGTGCTGCCGGTAACGTTTCGACGGCGGCGCGTGCACGGTGACGGAGCTGGATGGTGGAGATGTTGAAAGGAGTCCTGGTGTGTGTGTGAGAGAGAGAGGGGGAGGAGAGAGAGAGTGTGTGCGTGCAAAGGACAACACAGGTAGGTTGTATTGAGGTGTGGTGTGGGCTCGATTTTTCATTCAAGGCGTTATTATTAGCTGGGAAAGGAGTACTCATCAATATTTACAGCAAATTTTCGCTTATCATAATTATTAAATATTATAATTATCGTTAAAATAATAAAAGTAAAATGTATTCTCAATATATAAAGAAAAAGGAAAATCTAAATTAAAATAACCGTCGTCAAATCGTTTGTAGTCGAGTGGCAAGCTGATATATTCTGACGGTTTCCGTTATGTGTGATTATTTACTCGATATTGAGGATTGAAGTATATTTGATTAATTATTGATTATAAACTTTTTGAACGATTGTAACTGTAATAGTATATCTTAAAAAAAAAAAAGATAACTGTTTTCTTTTTCCACGTCGTTAAACAAAATTTTTTTTCTTTCTCAAACTATTAACAAAAACAATAAGGATTTTTTTAGATAGTTAAACTTTTATTATTCCCGAAAAATGTAAATAAAAATATAT
>JAYMSL010003074.1:0-13025 GCA_036897195.1 Plantago coronopus | reverse complement strand
AAACTGAATGATATTCCCTGTCCCAGACTCAAACTTCTCCTCGGGACTTGAACACCTTAACCGTTTTTCAAGAAGCTTAACTGCACGCAATGTCTTCTTGTTACCGGGTCGGATCTACAAGAAACCCGACTTTCCGGTTTGCGAACGATGAAAGAAGAAGCAACTAGGAGTTGGATTTGTGTGAGTGTTTTGATTGTCTTAGTGTGAAGAGTGGGGCAAGATTGGGTGGAATGGTTTTGATGAGAGATCAATGAAGAGAGGGGAGGGAGTGGCGCCACCGCAGACCGCCGTGAAAGGAAGAGAGTAGTCCGTTTGGGTGTGTTGTTGAGTTGAGAGAGAAGAGAATGTATAGTGATCTTTCAGTGTATATATAGGATGGTGAGCTCTGTCAGAGGAGTAAAGTACCAAATGCACATGACCTCCTTGTAATATATCTATACATATTTATTTTTTGAAAATGCTCGGTTCCGATCTAAAGTTAGTTTGGATGAAATCGTCTTACCAATCGAGCTGCGGTGTTCTCTATAATAAGATGGTTTAGCTGTTGAGGTGAATAGTTACAAGTAGAGGTATGTGATTCGAGCCATCCAGATATGAAATTAAGTGTTAGTTGAAAGTGAATAGTTCGAATATTTTTGCTGATTAAAAAACAAAAAGCCTATTAAACAGTAGTTGTTAATGAGTAAAATATTCTATTAACCGTTCACTTTGTGTACATTAGCTATGACTTTTAGGCTCAAACATGTTACTTACACCGGTTAAAATACAATTTACTTGTCTCGGGTGACAATTTTTTAGACGGTATGCACAACGATTGCATGCACAAAAATGAATAAGGTTACATTGATTAGCGCAATGGTTCCATAATTCTTAAGAGCAAAAAGTTTATTTTGTTCATGGTGAACTTCAACAATCAATAATTCTCGAAATTTCTCTAAATAAAGAAAATAATCATATTCATTTGGGGAATAGAACATGTGACATCTTCATTACGCAGTTCTTTAGAAAATAATCATATTCATTTTGTTCTATTAGTATTGTATTCGTTATGAGTTGTTTCAAATTTACATATATCGATCCAAAAACCATTATACCTCCCCTTCACATGTAATCTCGCACACAAAAGAAACCCTAATTAACTCTCAATACAATAAAATCCCTAGCTAGTTTATACACCTAAAAGCCATCACTTTTAAGATCAAGTAAACTAATCCACGCTTTCTTCTTCTTGAGTTGGACACCCTACAAAAGAGGAGCTTGGAGTTCAAGGGATCCCCCATGGAAAGAGACTAACACTAAAGCCTAAAGGAACAAAATCTGCACCCAAGAAAGATATAGAATAATTTTTTCAATTTTTTTTTAAAAAAAAGTCTCTTCCACAAGACACCAAAAAGTGACGAATAAAACTAATCCGAGTGCCCTTTTCTCTTTTGTGGAGTGTATTTGATGACTTAATGGAACAGTCTCTGCCCCCCTTAGGTCCCTACAAGGGCTACCCTTAATTTTTGTGATGTCCATTTGGGGCCTAATCCCCACGGGGATTAGGGCAAACTCTTTCTTTCTTTTGGGTCATGTGGTAATTAGTGACTAATATTATTACTTTAAGGATGAAATTTGGTGCTTGTTATGTTAATCATTGTTGTAATTAATTGTTGCTCTATCTTGTTTCTATAGCTTTCATGACAAGTGGTTAGCTTGTTAATTTTATCAATTATTACTTACCATTATTCCACCCATTTCCGATTGTTATCCATGATTAGTTTTCGTTTTACGTGTTACCTTAACATTTGATTAGACGTTTATTCTGAACGTTTATTTTGAGTGGTATTTAGTAGTTTGTTTTAATTCGTCTATATATTATAAACGTTAATATATAGACGAATTAAAACATTATGCATTTGTCTTAATTACATTTATTAGCGGTAAGGGAAAACACCGTTACACCCTTTTACGGGGAGTCGGGGACCAATTATAGTAGATCAGTTTACGGACTATGTGAGATAGTCTCATGATAATTACTTTCATAACATTTGAAAAACTTTCTAAAACAAACGTATATCCGAGACATGATGATTATATAAGAGTTGTTTGCCATGGTTATCCAAAAAATCTCAAAATCCGCAGTTATACGTCACAATTATAGATTAATAAGTAAAGTTTTGAGTGAAATGTTCGTTTTCCTGTGATTGAAACTAGCTAGTTTTTCTCCCCCAAGATTGGAATAGGAATTGAGTGAAAGAATTTGTGCAACTACTAGTTGCAATCAACATATGGTCCAAAAGGAAGTGAAAAAAATGGTCCATTTTTATACTAAAACAATTGGTTACCAAATTCTTCACTAGTTTTACCATAAACATAGAGACAATGATAGTTACTCCTCAGTCTCATATGAAACCTACACTTCGACTCTTCATACTTCGAAACTCTGAGTATGTATGAAACATACACTTCGACTTCTAATACTCCAAATATCATACTCGTGTATAATCTTATGATACGACTCGTTTTAAATCTGTATCGGTGTAAATTCGATCCGGTGATCAGCCTATTGGGGGTAGTATGTGTTTGGAAGGCATGATTGGAATGATAATATAGGAGCCAACCACATGGTAGCAGGTTGTTGTTGATCGTGACCAATACGTTTCTTACACCACTACCGACCCTAATCATTATACATTACTTTGTTAATTATATTGCACACATTGTTGAATTTCATTCATGTTCTTACAAAAATAACAAAAAGCCTATCTTATGTCTATACATAGACAATCATCATGTACTTTTCATCTCTATCTTCATACATGGAGTAGTTTTGTGTTAAACCCAGACGGATTAGGTTAAGCACCTTGTTTTCTTAACCATGGTTTCAACCGAATCCCGTTTCGTGAAACGGTTTGGGTACTGCCTATACGACATATGAAATTTAAATGATCCGATCATCCGAATATTGGTTTCCGTAAGATTAAGAGGGGGATTGATGATATGAGATTCTCACTATTCACTATAAGTTTTATCGAATTGTCGGAGTTAAAGCATGTCAAATGTATTTCACTAGGAGTGTAGCTGCACTTACCTTAGGGTGGAAGAGACCGTCTCTTGCTACCACTAGTAGGCTATATTTTGCATGACGGTGTGATCTTACTCAATGTTCGAGTATTAGACCATTCCATTAAGTTTTATACTGTATTTGAACCATAAGATTGAATCGTGTCTTTTACATTAAAAATTTGTTACACGACAGTTGTTTCTCCACTCCCTTTGTTAACAAAATGAAGTAACTTGTACACGACTACAACAATTAATCTTTCTCGAAACGTACTAGTACAACTTTAAAGCTGAATGAGCACAAAAAGAACTTTGTGTTCTTGCAATAATTAGGGCTTAAACTTCATTGCAATTTTAGTCGGTATTATCAATTAAGGATCTCGAAAACAACCTTTTATAACATGCCATCTTCAATTCTTTCCATACGATGTTACGTTTTCTTTATACATCTAGCAAAGACAACAAATTAGTTTGAATACATCATAACACACATAACACGGTCGTAGCTATTTCATTTAAAAAACGAAAGTTACTTGATCTAAGTTATCGGGTAATAAGAATATATTTCGAAAATAAGTTTATACTTATCGAGCTGTTTGGACTAATTAGTAACAGTCGCATAGTTGGAGTACTGAACTGTAATTTTCCTCTTCTTCTTTCAGATCTTAGTTCTGTCATCGAAAAATTGCATCATCTTCTTCCTCAATTCCGATCACCGTGTAAACAATGACGGCGATATCGTCGGAAAACGACGACGCATTGTCAGCCATGTCAAATCTTCTCCCGCTCGCCTCTGCCGCGCAACAGCCGTACGTTTCCGAACTCCTCTCCTTCACTCTGGATCGTCTACACAAGGTACTCAATTCAATTCAATTTGAACGTTTTGTCTGTAATTTTGCTCGCTTTACAATGTATGAATGCTAACTGTGGATTTCGATTTTTCAGGAACCGGAGCTGTTGAGAGTAGATGCGGAGAGAATTCGGCGGCAAATGCAGGAGGTGCGGTAGGCAACTACCGTGCGTTTATTGCTGCATCTGATGCGTTGCTCGAGATCAGAGAGGAGGTTTCGATTGATAGCCGTCTCGATTCTCTGGTAAACTCTGAGTTTCGTTTGTTGTTGAGTTTTGGTCTCGTTCATTGGTTTATCAGTGAGCTGCATCATTGCATTGTTACATAAAGTCGAGCTGATCGGATTATATGCTGTTGTTGTTAATTTCGAATGTGGCACATTGAATGGTGTCTTGGTGAGATTTGGGATAAAAATGTTAACTTGGTTTAAAGCATTGGGATAATAAGTTCACCCAAGTTATGTGCAACTTGGAGTGTTCATCGTTTAATTGCACTTGGGGTGAAACGATACTGAGTGTATCGGGATCAGTTATTTGTTAACAGTTTGCGATTATCATCTAACCTCAATATCGTCGTCTATTGACCTTATGAAAAGGAATAGTCATCTTAATGAAAATTCACTGATGAAAACCTTTTCAGCTTTTCTTCTAGATATCTGAAATACCAAAGCTAACTTCTGGCTGCAACGAATTTGTTGATTCGGCTGAACGTATATCTGAGAAGAGGAAGATGAACCAAAAACTGCTTGCAAATCACAGTACTTTACTTGATTTACTTGAAATTCCCCACCTCATGGACACGTATATATGCCTAAGCTTGTTTGTTGTCTTCAGTTGCTTATTGCTTTTACATCTTGTTATCTGGGTTTAAGTGAATCTTTACGTCTTCTGTTACAGTCTTACAGATGTGTAAGGAATGGAAATTATGATGAAGCTCTTGACTTGGAAGGATTTGTTGGAAAACTTACTTCATTGCATCCAAAGTATGGATCTTAATTATGTTAACACAGTGCAATCTGTTTCGTCCGTCAAATGGTTCAAGCATGCATTGATCCAATGTTTTCTGTGTTTTTACTAAAAAAAACGAGTTCCTTTGATTCAATCTGTAGCGTCAGAAGTTCGGCAGACCACTCAGTCTCTTTTTTTTTTTTTTTTTTTTTAAAGGTGGAGTCAAGCTCCTTATATAAATTAAAATGCATGATTACACCATCCGGTATTGCTACCTTGTTCGCTTACTGATTATGCCATACAGATGTTACTAAAATAAAAAACCGCAGAATACAACGCGGTAAAAAAGAGTCACTCATGGAGGTTTATAAGAGTTATGCATCATCAACAATTTCATTTCTAGTCTAGTGATCTGATCACTAGCTTCATTGAGTAATTCCAGCTTGATTAAACGCTTACCAATCTCCAATTGATTCTTGAAGTTTACTATCCGCTCCATATTAATATCATCCATCTTCATTTGGAACCATTTGATTTTTTCTTACCATTTTTTCTTTCCACGCATTTAAGTACAGGCAAAGATGCAGCATATGGAGTTTTACTGGAGTTTTTGGTAGCCCTACCAACTGGTAATGGAGCAGTAGAATAGGGCACAATAACCTCCATCTCAGTATACTCAATATGCTCCAAGATTTCATTCATTCCATCCACAGACGACTGCTCGAAACCACTTCTTGGCTCTTCATTTAAAACAACTTCTAAAGAGTCAATGGCAACTGTAATGATTCTATTTGCCTCCTCCATATCTCTATGAACCTCCTCTTGAGATTCAGTCATATTATCTTCTTCTCCCCTTACCATACTTGGTAGAGTATCCAAATTTTCCTGAATTTCCTCATCATCAATTCTATCTCGGCGATTGAGCAGATTCAGATCAATCTCTCCATCCTGAATTTGAACTTCAAAAAGTGCATCTTGCTTTTCCATACCCAAACCCAAACTCTCAACATCTCCGCTGGCAGTATTACTGGACTCATTTCCTGGAACAACTGTAGCTGACACAATAGCAGGTTCCCTGGATTGATTTTGGTTGAAAAAACCTCTGTCAACCCCATTAAACCTGCCCCCACCTCTCATGAAATTACCCCTAACATTACCCCTGCCATTCCCTCTCCCTCCAAATCCATTATCATAATTATCCTGATGATAATTTCTTGGAAGATAGGACATGTAAGGGACCTCATTATATACATCAGTACCATCATCAACATCACCATTCACCGTATTAGACTCAGGGTTAGATTTTGACAAACATTTATTCTCCATATGCCCCAGTTTTAAACAACACTTGCAATAAAACGGGACTTTTGTATACACAACTTTGACAGCAGTACCCTTACCCATCACATTAATCCAAATATGACTAGGCAGAACCTTCGAGACATCCATTTCTATGCACATATGCGCTTGCGATAGTTTACTACGGTTAGCAGTGTAACTATCAACCTTAATCGGTTTCCCCAATAGTTGTCCTATTTCAAATAAGGCCTCTTTATCAAATAAAAAGATGGGAAGTTTTTCCAAAGATAACCAAACAGGAACAATTGGTGATTCAGCCTCAAAAGAGAACATAGGATTCCATTTGAAAAAACGCATAGGAGCAGGAGCTACAGTAGGATTATCTAACAGCCATAGAGATTCAAAATCTTCTGCAAGAGAAAGCCTAATCGCTACATGCCGTTTATCCATAAAGCTCACAGTAAAAGAGGATTTCAACTTCAGGTCTTTCAACATTTTGGTCACTTCAAATATTTTCGGAATCCCATAGGAAAATTTACCCACTAAAGTATTAGCAAACAGAGCAGCTAAAGAACTTACTTCGGTTTCGTTGAAGGAAATCGACGGCATACCGTTATAGGTAGATTGAGATTTCGGAGCTACAATGCGCCTAGCCGCCTCCATTTTGCCAAATAGTAAATTATTTGCAGACTTAACTTTGGACGGATAACCAGACACATGCCCCACAGGCGGCGGATCTGAGGAAATAGCCTAAGTTAAGAGGGTTCCTATAGTTACTATTTAATTATACTCCATCTAGGCGGAGCTAGCAGTCTTGGTATTTTTTTTTCGTTTTGGGTTAGCAATCTTGGATTTTACGCATAGATTTGATGATCTGAAGTATTGACATCACCTCGTGTTATCTAGGGTTTAATCATATTTAGTTATTTAGGGTTTCACACTTGTGTTGAGTTGGATGAATGTTCTTTCATTTCGACTTGGGGCTTTAATCGTATCTAGTTATTCCATACATAGTTAGAAGACTGTTATCTTTACATTTGTGTTACGTTCCATATCTACAGGTCCTTTATTCCTTTTTTTTTTTAAAAAAAAAGGAATGTCTCCGGCTCTCTTCCTACGTACAGTGATGTATCGTGCAATAGGTCTATCATTGTTTTAGATAGAGTGTTTTAATCCCTAAATTTCACAGTGACATTTCTCACAGCTTTGTCCGTAATTTTTTCCAGACTTGGGAGATTTCCACGTAAAATATGGTGTGCATGATTTTCTCATGTATCATCAATATCAACAAAAATATGATGTCTACTAAAGCTTCCACAGAGCGTGCCGACTACCGACTAACATGACGTTCATAGAATGTTGCAAAGAGACGTAAGAACTTGAAACACATAACAGAAACAAAACGTCCAAACCAGACGAAGCAAAAACTAAATACGTAGTTCGCTTATAAAATTCTATCTTCGGAAACATTTAACTCCTCATACTATACGCCACAATTAATATTCATGTTCTTGTACTTCTCCATGTGTATTTCATCATAAAACTATCAAGCTTGGTTGACAGGCCTCTTATTCTCTACATGGACTGGCCCAGCCGCCAGGTCTGTGAAATGGACAAAGCCCTGCACAAAACCCTAATACCTACCCATCTACTCCTATATATAGACTTCCTTACAAGAGCTTATCTCATGTCAGTCATAAAGAAATAGAAAGCAGCCTTTCCTCCAGTCAGTCTTTCTTTTCCAGTCTTTCTGGAGTCATTTCTCCAGCTTCATTTCTTATGTAACAGTAAGTATTTCCTATCAAAAGTTTTTTCTCCAGATTGTGATTTCTAATCTCTATCTTGTAGAATACAAAACAGTTCTTGCGGATCTGGTTTCTAACTTTTTGATGATTGATGAATCCAGGTTTACAAAGAGTGAAGTTGCAGATCTTCACGTTGGGTAAGATCGACTTTCTTGTTCTCTGATTTTGTTTTTCTGCTGAATTTTGATTTTAAATTGTGATGTGATATTTGGTGATAGTTTCTGATTGTGATTTACAAATTTTGTTGATCTGTTTGATATAGTTCCTTTAAGATGTACAAACTGGTGTTGATTTGCCTAATCGTTCCTGGTTGTGATGTACAAACTCAATTTGATAATTTTTTTATTCATCTCTATTTTGATTAGCTTGTCAATATCATATATATAGATAATTCAGATTGAATTCTGCAGATCTGGTTGCTAAAGGTCTATAGGAGTGTTTGATAAGGTTTTCTTGCTCTCTGATTAGGTTATCTGTACGAGACTGTTGATGTTCATACCATTTATTTTGTGTATATTAAATTAATGATAGATATGCGCGCCAATTCGATCCGGTGCAATCTTGAACTATATATTGAATTCACACGAACCCATCTCAAGTTAGCATGTCTCATGTGATTATATTATTCTTTTCCATTTTTATGTACTTCTGGATTTTTCTTGTTATTAATCTTATACCCCATTTGCTAATTAATTGATCCCTTTTGATGATCATGCAGTAAGATGGAGTTCATGATTCATTTATCAGGTCGTCAAGCTCTCCTATTTAAGCCTCTGCAGTCCAAGGAAACATGTGATCTTCGAGATGAATATCATTGGGGTGCGTACCTTGAAGGGAGGAACAATGCAAACAAGATGATTTACCAAAGGATAACTCACTTGCAACCGGAGATTATACACTTTGTGTATACGGTAGTGGGTTTCTTTGATGTGAAACTAAATGAATCTGGTAATAGTAGTCAACAGCCTAAACGGAAGACAAACACCGTGTATTGGCTGGGTAAAGACACAGTTTACCGGCTTGGATTTGGATTTGCATAGAGCGCCAGGTACTAGCAATGGGGTTGAAATCCACAGAATTGCGGTCACAATAAGCATGCATCAACTTCTTCAGCTGAGTGCTTCTCTTGATCATAGCATTGAGCCAGTAAGAGGTCGTGGTGTAGGACGAGGAGCTGGTCGTGGGAACGAGCTATTAGGAGGTCGTGGTGAAGGACGAGGTTTGGGAAGGGGAGCTGCTGGCCGTATGATTGAGTCAGTAGGAGGTGGTGGTGGACAAGGTTTAGGCCGGGCAGTTGGCCGTGAGATCTAGCCAGTAGGACGTGGTGCTGGATGAGGAAGACACAGGAGATCGAAGACCGGACCTGCCAACTAATGAGTTTCAATCTCCTACGCACCACCACCGTTTTCACGCCACTTACCCTGTAGATAGTTCCCCGTCTCTTGACCAGCTAAAGAAGACTTCATTTCCAACCTGGCCTTTCACTTTCAGCATCTCTGGCAGGCTTATATCCTCTTCTGCAGCTGAGCCTGACATTTTGATCACATCACCGATTCTACAATGAAATGCAGAGATTTCAGTACTCTTTTGCAGAGTTTTGTTTTAGAACCTCTAGCCCTCTTTTGTTCTTTGAGGGGCAAATGTCCAACACAGTCTCCCTTAACATGTACTCCCTCCTATTTTTTATGTAACATATTTTAGCTTTTATACTATTTGCATAATTGTAAGACGTTTTGCATTTCGAATGAACTTTTTGTATTGTTACACTTATAAATTATGTTGAAATCCATGACATTTGAAGCATTTTATTGCTTAACAGCCTTGAAATAATAACATGGATAAAGAATATTTTGAAAAACAATGAGTTGAATTGGAGGTCTTAAAATGTGATAAAATGTTAACGTATTACATTAAAAATAAGAGTGAGCACAAAAGACCCTGGTCTTTTAGATATGGGGTGGGTGAACGGAAACTGTTCCACCGATGCCGAAGTTATTCCATGAAGCATTCTTCTTTTAGTTTTGATTGTTTGCTGGCTTTGATTGATATGTTACAGATGTTTGCATCTTAATTTGCATTCTCTATAAATTACACATGGATTTACATGTATAGCTAGTACGTAGCAGGAGGTCATAGAGAACAATTGTCTTTATGGCACTAGCGGCTGAATCATGGACACAGGTGTTTGTTTGGCCTCTCAGCCAGTTGGAAGGAGGGTTTTGGAGATCTATTGTGTACGTACTAGAAGGATGGTGGTAAGGTTCTGGTTCTTAAGAATGCAGGATGGCTTGGTTGGTATGATTTGGCAGAGAAGACTCTGAAAGAGGCTACTCGTCTATATGTTGAAGGAAAATCAGCTGCTGCTGAATTCCATGCTGAAGTTTGTGTAGAAAGCCTTGTTTCGCCTGGTAGGAAAATGTGCGAACAGGAGAAGATGTGGGAATTAGAAATCGAGGAAGAGGAGACGAAATCTAGAAGGCTGACTCATCTGGATGGATAGTATGTGTGCAGAAAAAGAACATAAAAGGAAAATGAATATATAATTCCGGTTTTTGGTACATGAATGAATATCTGCACTGGAAAGTTTAGGAGCAGGAACTGTGCAACATGTTGTGTTAATTGTGAACTGTGAAGGTACAGCGCATAATGTGGTTCTATGCAATCTGTAAATTAAACTAGCTTTCATGAATTTCAGTGACGTATTGTATTGTTTAATTTGTACTGTATATCTTCATTTATATATCTATATATATATCATGTTGTGGACTTGTTGTATCTTGTTTTTAATTACATTCAATTAAACGTGGTTCAGCTTATGGATATGATGAGTCTAAAGTCTGTTTAATTTGATTCTTGCATATATATGTTTCATTCATGTCATTGATTTCAATTGTATTAATTGGTGTCAAATTGCGAATTTTTGTGCTGAAGACAGGCTAATGTCATTTTAAGTTTCATATCATTACCAATTTACCATGAAGTTCACTAACTCTCTCTTTCCAAATCACTAGTCATGAAATGAAAGATATACTTCGCATTTTGATTATGTATTCCTTCAAGAACACTTTCCCAATTAGGTTTATGGTTTTATGTGGTGCTAGCTAGCTAGGTAACGAATGCGGAGTTTGCTATATTTGATGGTGTGTTGAATTGGCTAAACTATAAAGATGTGGTTTATGTTCGTTCCATTTCCAGCAGTGAGTTCTAATATCACCAAATTTTGTGTGACTTATTATTTGTATATTCTTCTTCACTTCCATGGACCTTTTCTTCTTAAGTTCATGTATATGATTTGGAATCTTCTTCATTTTCATATAGTCTTACATGTGCTACTTGATTGTATAAAATTGTTCCAAATGTTTCTTTGTTTTGTTACAGCTCAGAACTCATGTAATCGATCACCGAACTCTTTCCTGAGAATCAGGGTTAGTACATCTGGACATCACAGATAAAGTAGTACGTGCTGGCAACAATTTTACACACGTTGATACTACTCCAAGATCGAATTTAATCAATTCAAAGCATAGTGTAGGGCATTGAGCAGTGCTGTCTGGTTTCAAGACAAATATCTTAAGTGAGCAAATTTTTGCAGAAGAAAAGAAAAATAATATGTTTATTTGATTGCAATGTTGTTATCAGAAATTAGGATAAATCAAACTTCTGGTGGTAACTTGTACAGAAAAAATCAGGAGAGTGTATAATCAGTTGCAGAAAAGATTCTTAAATGCAAAAATAATGAATCAGTTAAATCCTGGTTCTGGTTGATTGATTTGCTAGCTAGTTTTAGAAGGCTAGTTCATTGAGTGAGAAATCAGAGACGCTGGAGTATCCACGCAATAAGGATCGATTTTCGTCAGTTCTGGTGTTCCTGTCTGTCTCCGAACAACACTTCTGTAAGGATCGACTTTAAGGATGCCAGGAGAAGATTCTTGCAGCCTCTCTTTCGAATCTAGCTAGTCACTGTGTTTTTGGATTCCTACAACTGATCTTCCAAGCCGGAGAAGTGTGATTCATGTTTTAATCATATTTTTATAGAGAATGATTAGTTTTTCTTTGATTTGATTAATGTTCAAGATATATAGTTCTTAAGTGTTAATTACTTAAATTGTGTTCTTACTGGCTTTTTTTAAGAGGTGGTCTCTTCAGGGACAACTCTTTAATTCTGCCAAGGTAAACAAAGCACCTAAAGTACCAATTCATGTCTATATATATTTAGTAATATTTCTTTCAATGATCATCAAAAATATCTGCCATGACGTATTTTAGTCGTAAGATTGTCAAAATTGCGATTTTCTTCGCAGTATTCCAATAAAAAAGAGCACAAGAACGTGATAAGGTCAGTAATATTGCAAAAAGAATTAGTGATGCGATTTTCTTCGCAATATTGCAAAACAAAGTACAAGAATGTGAAAAGGTCTGCAATATTGCCAAAAAAAAAAAAGAAAAAGGTACAAGAATGTGATCTGTTGCGATTTTTTCTTCGCAAGATTGCCAAAAATGCATAATAATTGCGTATATTAGTGTTAGGATGAACCTTCAGAACCAGTAATTCTTAGAGAAACATTTTTCCCTCTATCTCAATCAAGAAGACGATGGAGAGTTCAAGAGAATTTTAAATCAGGGGCAAAATCGTGCTGAGTTCTGATAATGATGAACTCGGAAGCAGGCGCAAAATCGTGCTGAGTTCTGATGATGATGAACTCAGAAGCAGGCGCAAAATCATGCTGAGTTCTGATGATGATGATCATGGTGATAATAATCAGTCCTTGTTCAACTCTCTGCCGGATGAGGTTATTGAGCACATACTCCTCCGTCTGCCAGTTAAACCCTTGAAAAGGTTGCGATGCGTAGTGAAATCCTGGCGCTCCCTGATCGACAGTGGCAGGTTCAGGGAAAATTGCAACTTTGGTCCCCTAACTAACAGTCCCCCTTGATTTTGGTCCCAAGTCATCGTATTTTTTGCAAATACGGTCCTAGGATCAAAATTGCCGGGGTACTAGGTCGCGAATTTGGTCCCTTCGCTGACTGGATCGGCTGACATGGATTATTAATTTAAAAATATGCAATTTTTTTTAAAAA
>JAYMSL010003073.1:0-13031 GCA_036897195.1 Plantago coronopus | reverse complement strand
CTGAGACATCCCTGATTCAAAAGGTCATGGGTTCGATCCCCGCAATGGGTGATTATTTTCCTCTATATTGAGGCTTTGAGAGCATTACGTTGATTATTAGTTAGAAATTTGTAAACCATTGTAATTGTAATTGTAATAGTATATCTCAAAAAAAAAAAATCCTTGTACGATGATTGATTCATGCATCACTTATAGTTAGACTTGAATCATACTCCCTCTCCCTCACTTCTTTTCGAACCTTTTTAGGCTTAACTTATTTTGAACATTAACCGCAAAATTACTCCCAAAAATTATAATTTATATAAAAATATAATAAAATTATGTTACATAAGTGTATCTAACTATTTTTATAATATCTTTATTTAAAAAAAATTCATAATATTTTTTAAATAATTTTTAGTTATATAATTTTGAATAATTCATGATCAAAGTTCGAGAAAAAGTTAAATCTACAGAACAGATGGAATACTTACTCAATTACATGATGAGCATTAGCCATTAGGTAATCAATATCTTGGCTTAGGCCTCGGGTGAGAATGAAAGAGGTTCCTTCTAAATGCAGTGGCGTAGCTAGGCCGGGTCGAGCTGGGTCGTTCGACCCAGCTGACCTAGGCCCAGCCTTTAATATATTCATAAAAATTCTAAAAGTATATGGATAAATACATATCGACCCAGCTTGAGAGTAACAAGATTTGGTGGTGGAGTGGTCAGTATTTGTGCTTGTTCTTTCGGCTCCAGAGTTCGAAGCTTCTATTTGCCTGTTTTTCCTTCTATTTCTTATTTATATAATCCCTTTCTACCATTATTTTATAAATGTTTCACCATCATATTTACGTAAAGTAATATAATCTCTTTCGACCATTATTTCATAAATGTTTCACCATTATATATTTTTCCGTTCATTTGAATACTAGTCAATATATTTTATCTTAGAAATTTTCAAGTGAAATATTATTTCCAAGGTTCAATTTTAATCCCACTTAAAGTTTAGAAGTATATATTATATCATCTTTATTAACGTTTTAATGTTTTTCAAGCTCCATTCTGATCACCACCCTTTCATGAAAGTCTAATCTAACCTTTTAGAAAACTTTTCTATATATTTTGCTACACTCAAAAGTATATTGTTTGTTCACGTATACGTAAAATTCCATGTGACGAAAAATATAAAAAATAATCATATTTACATTTTAAACTTGATTGATATATTTTTTAATGAAATATATATATTTGCATACTTCAAGACATGCGATTTTTAGATT
Source organism: Plantago coronopus (assembly GCA_036897195.1). Lineage (NCBI taxonomy): Eukaryota > Viridiplantae > Streptophyta > Magnoliopsida > Lamiales > Plantaginaceae > Plantago > Plantago coronopus. The sequence goes on along the minus strand of JAYMSL010003073.1, from coordinate 11,769 downwards.
TTCATGTCTGCAAAATTCATTTTTTGCGAATTATATATTTTGTGAAAGATATTACATGTAATTTCCGACCCCTAAAATATGCATCTGGATTCGCCACTGTATAAATTGTCTAAATGTGTATATAGTTGTTGGTCCCTTCAACAATAGACCATATATATATATATATATATATATATATATATATATATCATGTCACATAATTGGTTGCAATATGAATACATATCATGCATGTGTTGAGTTTGAATTGATGAGAATTTTGCCTTTTTTGAGATATCACCACATCATACATGGCGTCCAAGTATAATTCAACAAACTTCTTTTGACACCAACTTCCCTAGATCATTTCTAGCTCTTGCCTTAGCAGTTAGCACAGTGATAATAGATTATTTTTTTTGAAAAAAAACACACACAAACAAACAACCAACGTCTCTTACTATCATATATTAGGTCACCTACCATCCCGTTATTAATGGTAGTAGAGACTAGAGAGGCATGCGTTGGGTCAATGTTTGAATATATCTATTGTTCGAAAGATTGTTTTGATTCGAGATCCCTTGGTTTACATCAAACCAAATCTTTGATTCGTTTGTATATATGTGGGCATTGCCATGTTTCTAGTTTTTGTAGAGCCAAGAAAATTGTGCACAAAATATGGCGATTTAAGAATAAACTAGAATGCCAACTAATTCATGTTGATATTGTAAATCCATTTAATTTTGCATCGTTTACCTGATTACTTGATCAATAGAGAGAGATAGTCCGTTCCAATAAGAATTTCTTAGGTAGACCTTTTTCGCGAACTTTGATTATGATTTGCTCTAAAATTATACGACGAAAAAATATAATTGACGGTTAAAGTTGTATAGTTTTAGAGCAATTTGCGGTCAAAGTTGGTGAAAAAAGTTGTATAGTTTTAGAGTAATTTACGGTCAAATTTCTTAAGTAGACTTTTTTGTTGTATAGTTTTAGAGCAATTGTGGTCAAAGTTGGCGAAAAAAGTATACCTAAGAAGATCTTATTGGAACGGAGGAGTAACATTTAGTTTTACACCGTTCAACCTCCAAAAATTGTTTTTTTTTAGAACACCTCCAAAAATTGTTTTGGTCACTCGTATGTTACTACTTACTATATTGGCTCGTTTGGTAGGAAAAATGTGAGGAGATAAAATAGGTACGGTACTAACTCCGAACCTAATAGTACCGGTACTATTTGTGCTGGTACTAATAATCCGGGGAATAAGGAAGCGTTTGGTAGAGGTTTTCGAAGTTTATTACCACTTATATAATACTGGTATAAAATCTTGGCTAGAGCGTTTGGTAGGAATTTGTAAGTAGTACTAGTACTATATTCAGGCTATGTGGTTTATTATTATTTTTGTTATTATGTTTTATTTTATTTTATTTTATTTGCATTTAAGATAATTGTTTACGTTATTATAAACCGAAATCGACGATTATATATGAAATTTTGAAAAAATGGGTTCCCTACGTTGTTTTGAGTATCAATTTTTTCTTATAACGTTGTGTCTTACAAAAGAACGAAACAAACATTGTTGAAATTGTTTTATAAAGTCGTGTTAATTTAAAAGTCAGAGTTAAGTTTCATTTTAAACTTGTATGCAGTTTTTCTTTTGTTGGAAAGGGGTAAGGTGTGACTCGAACCTCCAACTAAAAGGTTGGAAAGGTTGGAGGTGAAACGTATTACCAACTAAGCTGCATTTCTTCTGTAGTTATATTGCATAATCGAAAACGTTAGGTTCAGACGGTCCATTTTTTCCAGAAGTACAAGATTATGGATCCAACATCATGCAAGAAAGCATCCATCTTGGTAAAACATCAGTTTCAATTTTTATCACAAACAAGACAAAATTGAATGAAGACATCAACTTCCACCACACATTAATTTGTAAGGACTCTCTAATCTAAGGATCAGTTAAACATAATTCCAACCTAAGCAACATTACATCTAACTAGAGCTGATATATCAAGCTCTGCACTAACCGTCAAGTAGATATCGATTGCATGGTAAAGATCATCATCTACCTTCCCTGCAGCCTTAGGCATAAGATTAGTGATCCCATTAAAGTTTGAAATACTAAGTTCAACATAAGTAGCAATCTCCCCTAGATAAGCATCAACCGTCTTTGCAACTCTCTGCATAGCCGTATAGAACAAACTTCCGTAAGATCACTAGCACTGAAAACCACCACATTCTTTTCTTTCTCAACGAATCCTGAAATGATCATCCTAACATGCTCGAGATCAAACAGTCTCTCACCATCATACGTATAAGACAACACAAAAAGATCATCAACTGTCACGTGCTCTAAAACCGCCCATATTCTTTTCTCTAACTCGTGTTTACATTTACTGTCAGCCCTAAAAAAGATGGCAGTCCTCAGACCTCAAGAGACATCACAGGAAGTTTATGGAAAAGGCAGACTTTTCCATTGGTAGAAGAGTCACAATTTGTACAGTACTTCAGAATGTTTTTCTGCTCTCCCTCATAGACCTCAGAGTCAGCAAGTTCCTCTCTAGCATATTATGCCTGGAAATCAAAACAAATTACTATGTAAATAAACAAATCTAGCAAGCACAAAGAAAGACTTGAAACAAGTTAGAAAAAAATCCCTAATCTGACTTGAAACAATTACTATGTAAATAAACAAGTTAGACTTGAACCACAACAACTCACTCTTCACCAGTTCTCCAGCTGCACAACATCACGTTGCCTGTTTTGCCTCATTTTCACCAAGCCCCAACACTTTTTTTTAGCTTAATATTACTATATAGCATCGTGTATGTGTTGTAATCCCCCTCCAATTGTTAGCTAATCAAGTTCTTCATGCTCTTTAGGACTACGTCTACTATTATCAACAAAGAGAAACAAAAGAGGGTGACTACAATTTAATGACTTGTGAGCTTTTACTGTACTACAAGAATTCTGGTTCCACCATTCGAATTCGAATATATCATCCTTTCAGCTGAACACAAGCTCACAAATCAGCTAAGTTCACTTAACTATAAGCTGAAAAAATATTAGAATGAATATGCAGTAAAGCAAAAGCATAAGCTTAATCATTATGCGTATAACTCGTCAAATTCATCAAACTGCAAACAATGTTCTAGTAATCAGTAAAAATCGAACTTCAAATTCACATATCAAAATTACAAAATTAGAATATCAAATTCTTATCCCTGTTCGCCGTGAATTTCCGAATGAGCCTTTGAATCTCTTACCTTTCCTCGTCTTCTTATCACCTCGACAAAATTAACTGCAAAATTAAAATGAAGACTTTACCTTTTACCCAAGCTTGCGGAACTAGAATATCAAATTCAACAGCAGCCTTGTTCCAGGTACCAAATTTCAGCTGTAACTTCAAAATACGGGCATACGAAAACAATAACAAAATACTAATTAGTGGACCGATTAACAGATTTACCAAATTTGGACGAACCCTAATATTTGGGATAGACGTGAAAGGAGTCCTAACAAAGTGAGCAATTGGCAGAAACAAAGAGAAGAAGTACAAATCCCGTACCTGGCTCGGTCGCCGGTCAGAGCAGAAGAAATCGGAGAAGCGAATTGAAGGTGGGGCCGTGGAGGAGAAATCAGCGATTCTTTCTTTCAGCTCGTCTAGGTAGAATATGCGTCATTCTTCCGTAAGCATGACGTCAAAGCCGGACTAATTAGGAAGCCAACTTAAGCGTATTATTTGAATTCTGTTTTTTTCATTTAGTACAGGCAGATGGAAAAAAAATTAGTACCGCTTACACGTGCATTCGCTCTCCGCTTTAGCTTACGGAAAAACATAGCAGCTTCCCAAGCCTGCCATTCTCCAATCAAACGAAGCATTATTTTATCTCCAGGTTTTATCTACCTGCTATTAGGCCTACCAAACGAGGGCTATCTCAAATCCAGTCTGCTACCGAACAAGCGGCATGTCTCTCCGCCACTGCCACCTCCCATCTTCCACCACCACCAGAAAACTCCTCAACCCCACCACCACCATCCTCAACATGTCCACCTCCACACCACCACCCACACAGCAACCAAATCAACAATCTCATCACACCAACACCAACGAAATCTTAACCCAGCAAGTCTTGAAATACCACATCCAAACCAAACACTCATTCACCAACTACGCGCGTGGCCCTCACGGCCTCGACTGGGCTAACCAGCCCAACCCTTTCCGCCGCTACCTCTCCGCCCCACTCCTCCACCTCCCCCACCCCGATAAGGATCACAATACCCCTCCCTACACCTCGATTTTCCACTCTTTACCATTTCCCCCAAAACCCATCTCCAGAACCTCCATTTCTCAGCTTTTCTACAATTCCCTGGCGTTATCGGCCTGGAAATCGGCTGGGCTGTCGACCTGGTCCTTGCGTGTGAACCCTAGCAGTGGCAATTTGCACCCCACTGAAGCTTATGTAATTTCTCCTCCGATTGATTCGGTTTCGGAGCACGGTTTTGTGGCGCATTATGCGCCAAAGGAGCATGCTTTTGAGGTTAGGGGTGATGTTCCAGCTGGATTTTTCGGTGGAGTTGTTCCTGAGGGGTGTTTCTTGGTTGGATTTTCCTCGATTTTTTGGCGGGAAGCATGGAAGTATGGAGAGAGGGCATTTAGGTACTGTAATCATGACGTGGGGCATGCGATTGCGGCGGTTACGGTTGCTGCTGGAGCTCTTGGGTGGGAGGTTAGGGTTCTTGATGGGTTAGGCTATGAGGAAATGGAGAAATTGATGGGCTTGGGATTGAGTACTTATCCGTCAATTAGTATTCCGAGCAGGCCGGTAAAGGGGAAGATGCCTGAAATTGAGTTTGAGCATCCGGATTGCATGTTGATAGTTTTTCCTAAAGGGGCTGGGGAGTTTGAGGTGGACTGGGATAAGTTGAGTGAGTTTCCGGAAGTTGAGTGGAAGGGGAAGCCAAATTTGCTTAGTAAAGAGCATATCTGTTGGGATGTGATTTATAGGACGGCTGAGGCTGTGAAGAAACCGTTGACGAGGGCGAAAGAGATGGTTTCGGATTCTTTTAGGAGTAGTGGGGTGATTAGCGAGAGGTCTTATAAGGGATTTAGTGTTAGCGAGTTGGTTAGGAAGAGAAGGAGTGCGGTTGATATGGATGGTGTTACCACGATGGAGAAGGAAACATTCTTTCAGATTTTGTTACATTGTATGCCTTCGGGTTCTGGAGAGAAGCAGAAGAGGCAGTTGGCAATGCCGTTTCGAGCATTGCCCTGGGATAGTCAAATGCATGCTGTTCTGTTTGTTCATAGGGTTGTTGGCTTACAGAGTGGATTGTACTTTCTTGTTAGAAATGAGGACCATTTTGATGATCTTAAGAAAGCTACCAGATCAGAATTTAGGTGGCAAAAGCCTGCTGGCTGCCCTGATGATCTTCCTCTCTATGAACTCGCACTAGGTGATTGTCAAGAAATGTCGAAACGGCTTTCATGCCATCAGGTATGCTGGTAAACATGTCATGCTTGTGCTTGTCCATAAATTCTGAATGCTTCTATGTGCTCAGTTATGATGTAGATCATTTGCTGCTCTGTTATGTTATTCAGAGGAAGTGTGTTGTTAAAATTCACAGTTGCAGGGTCTTACGTGGATTGTTTCTCAAAGAAAACACTGTTTTAGCATATGGTATTAGTTTTCATTTATAGCAGGTTTTAGACTTCATAGATCTTTCATAACTAGTTAGATTTCAAGAATTCCTGATCTGATCTCATCAACTGAATCCGGTAGAGCTTACATCAGACAATCTCATTTGATGACAGGACATTGCCAGTGATGGTTGCTTCAGCCTTGGTATGGTGGCTCACCTTGAGCCTGCATTGCTGGAAATTGGATCTTGGATGTACCCACGACTGTTCTGGGAAACTGGAGTCCTTGGCCAAGTTCTCTATCTTGAAGCTCATGCAATTGGCATCTCTGCAACCGGAATTGGGTGCTTTTTTGATGATCCTGGTAAGTGATTATACTTTCTAAAGTTTCTGATGTTCATAAAGATTTATAGGTACATAAGTCATCTAAGTTTTCATACCCCATGCATCACTTGGTGTCATCTTTCTTATCGGGTTAGTATGGTGATCTTATGCTTCAATTCTTATGTTCGCGGTAACATGATTTTGGAAGGGTCTGAACTTCCCCGGGTCTAACATCAGTTTGAATTTTACTCTGCATACAAGTTAGATGATTTAACAGTCTTACCTAAATATTGCATGTGGTGCATGATCTTTGGTTGATAAATTGTAAAACACTTAGACACGAGACTGAGTGGCTAATTTAATTGTCTCAAACATGTTGCATAAAACAAAGATTATGAATAGCCTGGGTATGGTGAGAGTGGAACTCTATGACATATACAGGGTATTCAGGGTAGTGACTTTAGAAGTACCTTATAATTGGTTCACCATTTTGATTTCTTTCTTGGCCAATGGCTGTTATTATTGATTTAAAAAAAGCAATGTCAATTTAAACTTTCGATCAAGTGTTTAGACTGCTAATCATAGCTTACAATATTCTTTTAGATGACACTGTATTCCTTTTAGTTCTACATAAGTTGCATTTTAATATTTATCAAATACTATTGAATCTAGAAGCCAATGTATTGTATTCTCCAAAGAAAACAGGAAGAAGAGTTTTTCTCTATTGCTCGCGGAGCACCAAAATTTTCAAGAGTCTTTCTCTATTACTCAAATAACATAGTGGGGATAAGTCCATTTCTCCACCAGTTAGTTAAGTATCTCAGTAGAAGCCTTTAGCCTTTTGTTAGAAAGAAATAACAAGAATATGTCTCGCCTCGTTACTTGCTTGCAAGAAATCTATTGCATATATATGGATTTATTCTTATGCAATATCAAGTGGGATTTAAGTTGTACTCCATTTTCCTGTACAATCTTATATACACTTGACAATTTCATTTAGTTTGACCTGTCATGGTCATTGTATCTTGGCTTCAGAATTTTAGTTTGGGCTCCGATACTAAGTTATTGATGACTCAATACGAAAGTATTCGTCTAATCAAGTTTAGGCCTAATGAAAGCTCAAAAGATGTTATGTAAGCTACAAATCTTAACCACCAAACTTTCATAGAAGTATCTTAATTTACTACAAGCTTGCCGGTATTATATTTTGATGAGCTTTATTCCAACTGCGCAAAGACATAATAAATATAAGTTTTTTTTTGACCGAGACTTGCTACCGTGGGGCTTATAGTACTCTCTAAGAAGTACCAATCCGTCATATGAGAGATGTGGTGCGTGTCTTAAATTTTATTCAAATCATGTCGTTTTTAATGTATTATCTTCCAGTTGCATTTGCATAAAAAGGAAAATAGTATTATCTCACAGAAAAACACCTGCAATATTAAAAAGCCAATCTCATTACATGACCACTTAAGAGGGCCAAGGGCATGTATTTCACTATATATTGAATTGTTGGTAGTTAAATAAAAGGCAAACAAGAAAAATGGCTGGAAGATGCTAGACGCCTAAAATACATTGATGGATCAGAAACGTGAGTCTCCTTTTTATCCAGACAACTCTTGACTTTCATTTGTAAAGTAACTTGCTACTTCATCTGCTGTTGACACTATGTCCATTCGTTTTGGCAAAAACGGGCTGTTCCGGGAAGGTAACATCGGCTCGCCAAACTGTTCGATATCTTCTCTGTTTGCTATATGGTAATGGAGGCGAGGGTTTGGTGGAACAGCCTTTAGTCGAATCTGGAGTTTCGTGACGTGAAGATTTGGTATTGGCTTATCAGCAAATTGATGTATAGTACCATCAACTTGCCCTATACCAACTTTGTTGGTCGGTCGGCTACAAACAATCTCATTCTTAAGCACCCCCATATCATCTTCATCTATTTTCTTTTCTAGCTCCATTGCTTCATCTGGTTGGTCCATCAACAACTTCTTGTGCACATCCATCTTCTTGATAGTCTCTTCCTTTGAATAGTTCAAGAGCGACACAAATCTTATGTCGACTCCATTCTGGGATGGCCACATGATTGATTCCTGAGATACTTTCACCTCGTGTAGGTTGTTTGTTGGTTTTGGCGAACAAATTGTTGAGATTTTTATTGCGAGTATTATATTTTCAGTCTCAACAGGTATTTGTATACTGTTTCTGTGACTGGTCTTGTGATTTCTTCTAGCAAATTGTTGTTGGTATTTGTAGCAAAATAAAGAAATAAAGTAAATGTGATTGAAGCTATTATGTTTCAGCAATTTTTGTATTTCATAATCAAGTTCTTAACATCATTGTTTGATTCGGAGGTGGTGGGCCTGTAAATAGGAAAGTACTGTTAGATTCAAACACTATTCATCTACTTAGGAAATACATTCATGTACTTGCTAGTTAAGCCATTTGAGCGGTAACTTTGTTCCGTTTCGTATTTCTGTAATATTGTGTTTCTCTATGGTAAGGTTTTTTTTTTTTTTTTTTTTTGGGAAATAAGTACGAGATAAGAAGGCTTCATAGTGCGTAGGAAATGATAAAATTCCTGACCCCCATCTTCTAGTATGTTCGACTCTAAGAAAGGTGGAGTGGCCAAGAATTAGGGGGTACGGGTCGGCAATTCAACCCTAGTTAGGACCTAAAAGGGAGATACCGAACGACAACAGGTCTAGTGAGGGGCTGTCGGGGCCGTGTCTGGTCGATGATGTCCTTTTTCGGAATCCAAAACTTCCCACTAGGAGGTCCTTTTTTTTCTATGGTAAGTTAAGCTGCAAGTAGATAATATGAAGCTTTGATAGTCAAAGTGATAAAACAAATTTGCAAAGATGGGAAAGTTGTATGAGTATGATTAAGAGAATTATTGAAAACTGGAGCCTACTGACATTTTCTGTTTCGGCTAGAACAAGAGTTTTTCGAAAACAATAAATTTACTCGATCAATGATCATGTTACCTCGTCATTTGTGGTTATGCTCACAACATCTTTACACTATCTGCTTGGTCATGAGCTTCATTTCTAGTTTGTCTAGTATCTAAACTTGATCAATACCCCCCCCCCCCCATTTGTTTATGTGTAGCCCGACTAGTTTTCCCCCCTTTTGTTTCCCGTAAGCTGACTTGTAACATTTAGTTCTCGGAGCTTTTCGAAAGAAACAGTTGTTTAGCTCATGTTGAGTGTGAGATTGTATGAAAGAAGTAGATGATTAAAATGTTGATGTGATCTTGTGATACGATAATTAAAGTATATAATCTTGTTTCTGACTCTGTGTATGAAAATCTTTTGTTATGTGCCTGTAGGAAGTTTATGTTGTGTCAGTGGACAGTTAGTCAAATTATTGAGATTTATTTTGGATAATCCTCAAAATATTGTTAAAGATATTGAGTTCCGAATGATGCTATTCATGAAAGTAACAGCTCTTTTTTTTTTACTTAAATAACCGTTTTCATGTTCATGGAAGTATTTGTTTGATATGCAGTACACGAGGTATTGGGTCTGAGTGGACTGAAGTTCCAGAGCCTTTACCATTTTACAGTTGGAGCTCCAGTGGTCGATAAGCGGATCATGAGCTTGCCGGCATACCCAGGGCCAGATGCAGATGCATAATTACAAGGACAACGAACTCAGGTTGTTTGTGTTTTAATATTGGTATACAGAATATTGAATCTTGTAAATTGCCTTTAAGCTAAGATTTTGATTTTTGAGGAAGAACAAGGTTACAATGATAGGCCTTTGGTATTTGCTATCAGTTCACTACCTCGTTAGATGAGAATTTTCGTTTCATGTAAACTAATTGTTCTTCCTGCTAATGCTCAATTATGTTGGCAGCAATCAGCATCTAGGGATGGACTTGGCAGCATATACAAGTTTCTAGGGATGGAGTTATGTTTAGACTAGCGGAGCATGAGTTCGTCTGCATCTCGAGGATCCGACCCTGATGTATATCTCAAAAACATCTTAGCCAGGTAGCCATTTGTTCTCTTTTCTATACGTTAACCAATTACAGCAGAGAGGGTAGTTTAGTAGAATATGATGCAAATATTCTTGCGATACAAGACACCTGTTGTATTTATGCAAGTGTAAAACGCAGGCGAAACAGCATAACAAGGTTGTAAATTTCAATAAACTTATAAATATGTGAAAACAAAAACCATCTATCCCAAAAAGTAGGTAAATAAACTTCTTATCTATTGATTACATGGTGTTGACAAAAAAGAGCGTGAAAGTAGGAAGTTGAGATTGGAGTATAACATAAAGTCCGTCCTAGTAGTAGTATTTGATCGAAGCCTAGGCTAGAATGCAGCACCACCTCTGAGAGCAAGGACCACGTGAAGAGTAGAACCAGCATGTAGCTTATAATCCTGGGCAGTTTTATCATCAGCGAGCTGCTTCCCTCCGAAAATAAGCCTCTGCTGCATGGGCGGAATGCCTTCCTTCTCCTCAATACGTTCCTTGATCCTCTCAAGCGTATCAGTGGGCTCAATGTCTAGTTCAATCTCTTTCCCTGTCAACAACTTCACCTTGATCATCATGGTTCCTCCGAGCAGCCTCATACAAAGATCAAGAGTCGAGTTCCTTTGGACGTTGTAATCCGCGAGGATTCTTCCACTTGTCAATTGTCTGCCAGCGTATAAAATCCTCTGCTCATTAGGCGGTATTCCTTGCTTCTCTTGAATCTTGACCTTGATACTATCAACATCGTCAGTAAACTCGACATCATTGAGGGTGATCGTCTTCTCGGTTAGCGTTTGCACGAAGATCTGCATGGTTGCTTCTTGGTTTTTGGTCTGTTGCTCTTGGGGTTTCTTATTTTTTCTGAAGTTATAGATTTGCGTTGTGATGGTGTGTATTTATAAGTATTTCGGTTGAATCCAAGTAGGATTATGTAATATGTTTCCAGTTAGGAATAGGATTAGACTTTTATTTTTCAAGCTTGAGAATAATTCTAAAAATTCTAAATAATTTATAAATGTCCCTTCCGATAATTAGTTTTGATTTATCCTTGTTAAATTAATTTCCATTTAATCCAAAATTCCAAATTTATATTCTGGGCAAGATTTGGATACCCGATAGAGGAATAAGAATAACCCAGATTTCTCGCTCGTAACCATATAGACTACACAAATTCCATAATTAGTCAAACCACCTTACCCACTCAGCCACGTGAGTCTGACCTAGTTGACCGAACTAAACACGCCTTTGTGCCTAAACCAACAAATTGGGAAAATTACAAATAAGGGATGGTCAACAAGCATACTTTCATAAAACTACCTACTTATTTTAAATTCTAACAAAAAAAGGCATTTTGTAATAATTTGTACATTATACGCTAAAATGTACAATTTCTCGTGTACATTTTGCACAAATTATAATTTAACTACAACCTGAGTGTACAGATTTTATGTACGAATATGTACATTTTAACTAAAATGTACAATAATAAAAGTCAACTTAACGTGTGTTACTATTCTGCCTTTTCCTAAAAGTGTCGTTCGTAGAGGGTACCGGCCTGAAATTTTCCCTAAGTGCTAATTCCCAGTTTGTGATCTTTGAGCCTACCATGCAAACCCCAGCCCAACCTTATGGAATTAGTCCACTACCCTTCCAGCTCCCTTCAACCCAATAGTATGCAGCCTGGCCCATCTACTCAAAAATCCTACACCCTGTCCAAAGAATTCCAGCCCATTATACCCCTGCCCATCCCGTTAACCCCTCCAGGTTTCCCAGCCAGTTTCACGTTTTCAAGCTCCCAGAACCCGACTTTGCCAAACTTAGCACCTAAAAAACAGGGTCGACCCG
>JAYMSL010003072.1:0-13031 GCA_036897195.1 Plantago coronopus | reverse complement strand
TTTATTCGTCGCAAATTCGTCGCTATCTGAAATAGCGACGAATCGCTCAAAAATAGCGACGGATAAGGTCGTCGCTATTTCCGGTTTTTTTTGTAGTGGATGTTGTGACGGCCCACGATCGATACTTAGTCAAAAGGAAGGATGCTTGGGGGAGAGATTGGTTTAACGCATTAGCAAAAGTGTGTCGTTGCTATCAGAATGATTACATACATAATCTTCACCGACGTCGATTGCGAGTACACAAGAGTTGTTGAATCAACTGGTTTATAATGGCTGAGCCATTTTTGTGATGTTGTTATTGCAATGTTTGGGGATCGATCGATACCAGCGGAAGGCAACCATTGAAGACGTTGCGCAAATAACATCCGTCAATGTAAGTCGAGGCTTTTCCTGGAATGCTTGGTTCGATTGATAGTATGCATTGGGTATGGAAGAATTCTCCATCTGGTTGGAAAGATCATCTCCAAGGGAAGGAGAGGAAAGCATCTCTCACTACTCGGTCACTGGTGTTTGATCTCCTAACGGGATTGCCCGCCCCTCCCGTTAGCTTTGAAGTTAACGGTCACACATACAATATGTGTTACTATCTGATGGTATCTATCCAAAGTGGGCAACGTTTGTTAAGTTGATCAATGATCTGTTTACTTACAAATAAAGAAGTCCGCACAATTTCAAGAGGGTTGTCAAAAAGATGTGGAACGTGCGTTTGGCATCTAGCAGATGCGCTTTGCAATTCTACGCGGTCCGACATTGGCTCACAACAGATCAATATGAGGGTTATCAATATATGAATACGGCTCGGTTCGAGAAAGTTCATAAGGAACTTAACGATGACGAGGAGCTCGATGAAGACCAGCCAGAGCTCTTTAAAGGAATTAAAGTACATTCACCACCCGTCTTACATCAGTTCAATCGAAGGTTACATGTCCAACATGGGTGATATGCATAACCCAAATACATTTAAGATGCTTCAGATGGACTTACAAAAGCATATTTACAACTTTGGGTGTCGTGTATGAGTAGGAGTATGGTTTGTAATTTCAAATTCTTTGTAGTTGTATTATATTTCAAATTTAAAGTGTTGCTGTATTGTTTCGGTGTTCTGAATAAAATTGTCTTTCAATTTATTCTTGAGGTGTTGTAAAAACTTTTTTTAGGTGTTGCGGCTCGTTGACACATTTCATTATATGACAAATATTATTACTAAATTTTAAATATCTTGGTGCAACCAAATTACCACTGAAGCAGTTTTTGGTCGTCAAAAGGACAACAAAAAAATGGTTGTTATGTTATGATTGGAGATGATCTCAGATCCATTCAGTTCAATTCAATTTTGTACGATTGAATTTATACAGTCCAGTTTTACCGTAGTTTTAGTAATTATTTTTCTTCTAAAAACAATACCGGCGCTGCTGGGCTTGAGCCGCGTGGACAGAGCCACGTCGAAGGTAGCAGAATCAGAATTCCTCTATCCAGAGAGGGGCAATTTAGTCCAAATACAAAACACTCCAAACTAGTAAACCTATCTTATTATATTCACTGTCTTGTTTCTTCTTCCAAAGTACTTGCACACAGAAAAACTTGAGGTTACGAACCCTAATCCCAGCTGCCTCTGTCGACACCAGAACGATGTCGCACTTCGGAAGATCTGGTCCGCCCGATATCAAGGACACCTACTCTCTTCTCGTTCTCAACATCACTTTCCGTATGTACTCCAATCCCTTCCCCAATTTGTTTCTCCCTTTGTTATTTTTCCTGTTTCTAAAAGATTGAATTTCGTTTGTATCTAGTTAATTGACATGATTCTGTTTTCAGGGACTACTGCTGATGATTTGTTTCCTCTCTTTGATAAGTACGGGAAAGTTGTTGATGTCTTCATCCCTAGGGACCGAAGGTAAACGAATTTTTTTAGCTTTTTTATTCCCTGTCAGTGTTGTCAGTGGATTTGAGCTCAATTCTTTTTATTTTGGATTTGCTGGGATTAATTTTTGAGAACTGTGGGTTAAAAATTGTTTCTTCGGTCTGCGCTTTGCTGTGGGCTGGTCCAATTTATCGTAGATAATTAGTTTATTACTTAATTGTAATGTGTAAACGATTTTTCTCGTTCTTCGATTACGATATCTGGAAGTCTGACCTGAATTTAGGATAATTATGAGAAATTAAGGCTGGATTATGTTTATATTTTTGAATCGGCAAACTATTACAAGTTAAGGCTGGATTATATTACCTGGATGTATTGGTCACTGCTGCATTGTTATATGTTTTAAAATTTTTTAGAACTGATATGAGGCTGGCTGTAGTTTTATTGATATCTTGGTGTGATGAGCTGATATCTTATTCTTATCATGTTTGTTACCTTATATCAGGACGGGCGACTCCAGAGGGTTTGCATTTGTGAGGTACAAGTATCAAGATGAGGCAGCAAAGGCGGTTGAAAAGCTAGATGGTGAGTCTATTACAAATGATGTTGCTTAATTGTTTGCTCAATCTGTGACCGGAAATTGTTTGTGCTTCTATTAATTTCTCTATCTTATCATGTGCAGGGAGAGTTGTTGATGGAAGAGAGATAATGGTTCAATTTGCTAAATACGGTCCCAATGCTGAGAAAATGTAAGTTAATTCCTTGTTACATTGATATCGTAGCTGGTACTTGATGTTCAGAGTCTTTGTAATTTTACGTCGTACTTTTTCAGAATGCTGTGTTCAAGAATTTTGCAGTTACTTAGTTACCTAATTTTAATTTTGGTACTGCTACACTGCTCTTAATTTTTGTTCTAATTTTTGTTTTCTTTTACCCCTATTTCCCTAGTTCAAAAGGGAGAATCATGGAACCTATATCAAGGTCCAGAGGAAGGTCCAGAAGCCGAAGTCCTCGGCCAAGGTAACACACATGTATTCTTTTAGATTGCATGGACAATGGCTGCTCAAGTTTTATGATTTGTTCCACTTAAAGCAGCATTGTGCAACTCATATGCATTGAGTCTTATTCCTTTATGGACGTTTTTTTTATCTTTCAACATTATGCTCTCTCAAAATTGCAAAATCAAGATATTCTGAATTATCTCAAGTTATCTGTGTTCTCTAAATTAATATTCAGGTGATATGTCCTTGTTTGTCATAAATATGAGATACTGAGTTTACTATTTTATGTGAAACAAATTCAATTCCAAAAACAAATATCTGGTTCGCGTTTTGATAGCACGAGCATTTTAAATGCCTTCTCTTGTGTGTACTGTGTAATGAATGCTGGAATACCTTTCATATGAGAAACTTGTTAAAGTTCTTCATGCGTAAACAATCTGTTGATCATGTGTGCCTATGTTTTTTGTATCATGATTTTAGCTAAGTCCAAATTTATTGTTGCAAACATTACTTAGAGGTCATTTAAATGTGCAACTGTGTATGTGACTGTTTTGCTGCATACGTTTCACTTGTTTTGGTTTAAAAGTTGCGGTTTTCTAACTTTCCAACCCTCCGTACAGTGTATGAATTAGTTAATGCAAATGACGACTGCAGTCTGTATTGTCCAATCCCACTCAGTGTCTCTAGTAACTCTTCTGGATTCCATAGTTTTCACAAGTCAAATATCGTTAAAAGACTGTTGACATTTATATACTTGCTTGAAAGAACGTCTTATCATTCTGAATGCTTAAGTAGCTGACTTGGACTCATGCAGGTACAGGGATGAGTACAGAGACAGGGATAGGGACAGGGACTACAGAAGGAGAAGCCGCAGTAGAAGCAGGGGTAGGTCTGAGCGTGATCGTCATAGTGAAAGGGACAGGTATCGTAGCAGAAGCAGGAGCCGCAGTAGAAGTCCTGGTCATCGTAGAGAACGCGGGAGAGACAAATATGATGACGAGAGGCGCATTCGAAGCCGGTCCTACGCAAGGTACAACATTTTAACTTGCATTTGTTAGATTTGATCACTTCATTTGTCTCAGCATATGCCATATGGTGATTGTCATTTCTTGTATGTGTCAGTGCTTCCCCTGTGAAACGCAGTCCTAGCCCACGAAGGAGCCCATCCCCACACAAAACAAGCCCTCCATCTAGGGGAGACAGTCCAGTTGCTCACAAGGAGCGGTCTCCGACCCCAAAAAGTGTTTCTCCCCGTGGTCGACGTGTTGATTCTCGTAGTCCATCTCCGCGCTCTGATGCTGATGTGAGTATTGAAAAACCTGTATATTGTCTTGGTCTTTGATGTAAATTCTACTTGACATGGCACATTGGATTCTCTTCTCTTCAGGATTAAAATAGCGGATGCTACAAGGACTATCCAAGCTGATTCTCCGATCGCAGTATTTGACCTTTTCAATTTGATCATGTCAATGATCATACTGTAGTGGTTAAAGGTTGAACTCTTTTATTGTACTTCTTTAGTTGTATGTGCCGTATTGATGGATCTCGGGATTGTACCATCAACGTCTTTTGTTTTTCTTTGGATGACCTTTATGACCCTTTTTTTGACTTTATCATCTGTGGTTCCTACCCTGTGTTTCCGTGTAAGTTATACTCATCTGAACCTTACTACCCTTCTATAGTTGTGCCATGAATGGTTGGTGCTGATTGATGAGATGAAGTAGCAGCTGTTGATGCTGACTTTAGATGATGCAGTAGCTGTTGATGAGCTTTTACTTCTGTAGTTATGGCATGAATGGTTGGTGCTGATTGATGAGATGAAGTAGCAGTTGTTGATGCTGATTTAGATGAAGCAGATTTAGATGATGCAGTAGCTGTTGATGAGCTTTTACTTTGCTGTTTAATGTTAATAATTATGTGGCTGGTGATGAGGTGCAGCTTTGGTACCAACTCCATGACATGGTAAGACCAATAGAATTCCGTATTCCAATATCGTCAAATTTCATTGCATTGTTAGTGAGAAGACTTTTCTTTTGAACTGTCATGCTGTGTCTACCTAATTGAGTAAAAGCTTTTGATATCAAAATCAAAGAACTTCAAGATGGTTTTTGGGATTACCTTGAAAAAAGTTTGATCATAGCTATTTTATGTCACAAATAAAAGGAACTGGTCTTGACTCGTTGAGGCTTGGAACTTGAACTGACATTTAACTTTTTGTTGACATATGCTTTGGTTATATGAAAACCTGAGTGTCTCAAGTAACTTCTCGTGGTGGCTGTGGTACATGCGGCTGTTGACCCTGATGATAGTGTCGCAAATACATCTGCAGTTGTTTGCCATCTAAACTTTGGTTGGTAAGATGCTTAGCTATTCTTGCCACCCTGGTTCTGTTAGGTGGTTAAACTCTTATGTATACTTTTCGGTCCATATATTACGATGGTGATGTGTAGCTGTGAGCTGATGTATGTTCCTGTACGGTACCATTGAGTAAGATAGATCGTTGCTGTAGCTGTGTGAGCTGATATAAGTTGCGGTATCTTTGAGTAAGATAGATCGTTGCTGTAGCAGTGAGAGCTGATATAAGTTGCGGTATGGTACTTTTAAGTCAAGATCTTGGCCGTAGCTGTGGGTGATCCAGCAGTGTTGTAAATTTCTTCTAGCTTAGCTACAACGGCCAAGATCGTTGCTGTAGCTTCGAGGTGATAGCCAGTACTTTAGTTTTGTTGTTGCTGCTGTTGGTGATAGCATCACTTGAGAAGGGAGACGTTGCCTGTTTTGCTGCATGCTGTGTTTGTTTAGCATCCATAAAATGCAAAATTTAACCTGTTTATTTATTTATTATATAGAGATAGATGCCCTAGTGTCTGGGCAGCGTTAATTTCATTATCCATATTTTTAGCTGTAAGTGTAGCGTATAATAACTGGGCAAGCAGTTCGTAACTCATGCACGTTTAGTGTTTACTATAATTTAGAAGAAGCATTTATCTATTGTTACGAGAGTATCTGTAATTTTATTTTGCTTTTTATATTGTGTTAAGTGAACTCATTTCCTTGCTGAAAGATCAATCAATTATTGTCAAATGTATTCGTATTATGGAATTTTGTTAATATTTGGAGTGAAGTAGTGAGTTGCTAAGTCGGGATGTTGAGTGAATGAGTTTTGTGGTGACGAGTGGATTTCAATTGTAGGCCTTACAAAGTTGGCCCAATTCATATAGTGTCCGATCAGGTCTAGAGTCTAGACTCATCTGAATCTACCCCAATTTAAAAGTTGTTGAATTTAAGTCAGTCTGATCTTTCTGGTCTGGACTTGGTTGGATCTGACAGATTCACCGAAAATTTTAATGAAGATGGAGGTTAGGGATGGATCCGAATATGGTTCTGACCTTCCAGTGCGGTTGTGACTTGTGATGGATTTGATTTATACGAGTCTGAATTGTGATGAATTTTTTCAGATCTAGTTCTAGTTGATATTGGATTGTGAATTTTTTTTGTTCAGGCACTGAATTTGATGGGTTGAATGCAAGCCAGACTGCAAGGCTTGCGTTTGTCCCTTAACCTTCAAACATTGTGTGTAATCCTACATTATTTCCGCAATCTTTAAATTATCTTTTCCTCAATCTGGAGTCATAATTACATTTTACTCCCTCCGTCCCACAAAACTTTACCCACTTTTCATTTTCGGACGTCTCACAAAACTTTACCCATTACTAAATAAGGAAGCTACCCTATACACTAAAACATTATTTTAATATCAATACACTTCTTTATCACCATACATTCTCAAAAAGTAACATACCCCAGTTACTTTTTCATTTTTACTCCACTACTTTAACTCATTTTCTTAAACTGCGCGCCAACCCTAACGGGTAATGTTTTGTGGGACGGAGGGAGTAAAAGACAATGAAAAAATCATGTACCTAGTTTGCTACACATTTTTTTGGAAACAGCAAGGGTAACTCGAACTTCGGACCTATTAGTTGGATGTGAAGTGGTAATACCAACTGAGTTGTGTTTTTTCGGACCTATTAGTTGGATGTGAAGTGGTAATACCAACTGAGTTGTGTTTCGTTGTCAGTTTGCTTCATTTGTGTGTTACTATGTATATTTTTGTATTAAGCTTGTTATGATCAAATTGATTCATTTCTGTGATGTTAATAGTGCCTCGAAGTTCAGAATCAATCCCGTATTTAAGTGTTATGCTGAGGACTTGGCAAAAATAAGTGGATAATTGGTGGAGTTTAGACTTAACATTTGATATTTGAGTTTTCATTCCTTGTCTACGCGGGCATATAGCTTAAACTATTACGGTACTACCAGGATATTCTTCTATCCGGTGAGAAATTCTGTCGACAGATTGATGAGTTTGAGGATAGTGGCCCCTACGATTTTAGTGAGTCACCCTGCCATCTTGTATTATCAATGACAGCCAGGGCCCCTTTTTCTCCATGATTGATGTTCATTATTTGCTACTTTTAATTCACTTTGACATCGGATCCCATCAATTTCAATGGTTAAATGCACAAGTGTATGTGTGTATGTATGTATACACGATATATATAGTATAATAATGTATTATGATCTTGTTTAACCTTGTAAGATATCGACATAAATTTCAAACTTCACGTTTAGAATATAAATTTTAACTACGTAAATGTAAATTAAATTAATTAAATTAAACAAAGAGAATAAAACACCACTGAAATTAAGAAAAAACGGAAATAAAGTTAATTCATGTTCAATTTACCTTAATTTTAGTTGTCTTATTCAGTTCAGTTTAGGTTTATTTAATTTAGTTTAAGATCAATTACATCAGTTCACCTAAAATCGATTTTGTGCCTAAATATTGGCAAAAAATCGTGAAAATGTGTAAAAATGTCATGCAACAGATTCTCTAAATTTGATGGGCCCGCAGGAAAATTTTGGGGAATTATTTTCACATGCCAAGATTTAGGAATTCCCTAAATAATTTCCAGTACATTTTTTCTAAACCGGTATATTATTTTTAAATTTTATATATAAAATAGGAAATCTGATTTTATTTCATTACTGAATACGTGCGTAAAATTTTATAGGGAAAGAGTTAGGAGAAGTTTTAGGTGATATTTTATAATAAAACTGATGTGAATGCTCTAACCTATTCAATTTATTTTAAGTTTATTCAGTTTAGTAAATTTAAGAGAGACTAGTGGTATTGAATAGTCCTAAAGTGGAGATTGCATTGATGCGCTAGTGTAGATAAAAGAAAGTGAGAATTGCATTGGATCACGTAGTGAATAATTGAAGTGAGCAAGGAGAGTTGGTAATTAAATTAAAAATCAATCTTGTCCTATATTAGGAAAGTGAAAAATGAAAAATAAGTGAAACGGATGACACACGTATTATACGGAGTATAAATGCAAATGTGAGAACCTAAAGTGACCAAAATAATAATACGCGGCGAGCAAAGTAAAGCAGCAGGTCGGTGCTCTTCACTCTTCCAAACCTATAAAATCGTCACTTTGTCTTCTTAGCATTCCACGCACATAACCATTTTTTCATCTTTCAACAAAAAATCATTTCAATCCAATCCAATCATTACCATGTCCACTCTCTGCGTTCCATCTCACGTCCCCAATGTCGCCGAAGACTGTGAGCAGCTCCACAAAGCTTTCTCTGGTATTCCTCCATCCCCATCCCCATTCTCATCTTCTTCTCCTTTTTTAAATGTGATCTTCAATTTCAATCGTTCTTTCCATGTGTGTCACTGTGACCATCGATGATGATCGTTTTCTTTCATCCCCATTTTATTTGTCGATCGACTTTTGATTTCCATTACATATCTCATTTCCGTTACGATCGGACTGTTACTTGTTATCGCCTTTGTTGCTTGCTTTCTGATCGTTGATTTTATATGATTATGAATGATGATGATTCAGCAGCTTGTTTAATGTTTTGGTAGACTGATGGTGATGATCATCTGGCCTTGATCTTTCATATTTTGATATATAAAATAGGTGATGTGCAGAATTTGATGTCATGATGAGTAATTGTCTATGGACTATGTTCAACTTGTATAGATGTGCCTGGTTTTGATTGATATATCACTGATTGTCTAGTGCGAATGGGTGTGATGCTTTATCCGTTTATATCTGATTAGCTTGTTCCAATTGCTAGCTGACCGATTTACCATTTTCATTCAGGATGGGGGACTAATGAGGATCTGATCATCAACATTTTGGGCCACAGAAGTGCTGAGCAACGCAAGGCTATTCGTAACTTTTATGCTGAGACTTATGGTGAAGATCTGCTCAAATCCTTGGATAAGGAGCTCAACAGTGACTTTGAGGTTCGATCCTCGTCTTCTTATGGTTTCTTTTTGGTCGATTTGGTGCTCACCATCTTGTACATGTCTTTTTTTTTTCCTAGTGAATTGCCTTTTGAATTGTTCTGTTTGTGTATGAACAGAGGATTGTCTTGCTCTGGGTATTGGAACCAGCAGAACGTGATGCTTATCTGGCTAACGAAGCCACAAAAATGTGGACAAAGAGTAATCAAGTCCTTGTGGAGATTGCCTGCACTAGGTCTCCCAAAGAGCTGATTCGGGTAAGAGAAGCTTACCACGCTCGTTACAAGAAGTCCATCGAGGAGGATGTTGCTTACCACACCACTGGAGACTTCCGTAAGGTAATGGATACACCTTAACCACATAAACATGTCTGATCTGATAGGATTTATTCAAGTGTATGTTCGTTCCATGATTATCATTAGAAATTTAGAGTATTTTAAATTGCAATGTGGAGCTAGTAGGACTTTATGCACTTGGTGCCTAATGTGATGCTTGATTGTTTATGTTCCAGCTTTTGGTTCCCCTCATTACTTCCTACAGATACTGCGGTGAGGAGGCCAACTTGACTCTGGCGAAGACAGAGGCTAAACTTCTGCACTCCAAGATATCAGACAAGGAATACAACTGTGATGATATCATTAGGATCCTGACCACCAGGAGTAAGGCACAGTTCAATGCCACACTGAACCAATACAAAAATCAATTCGGAAATGACTTAGAAGCGGTATATAGTTTTCTTTTCTTCTTTCTTGCTTCAGAAAATCAATGTACAATTGGATATTTATGAGATGAGGCAATTGGTTTGGCAGGACTTGGAAGCTGACAAGGACGATGATTTCCTTACTCTAGTGAGAAACACGGTGAAGTGCTTGGCGTACCCTGAGAAGTACTTTGAAGAGATTCTCCGCAATGCCATTAACAAGTGCGGCACAGATGAAGGAGCTCTCACCAGAATTGTCGCCACAAGGGCTGAGGTTGACATGAAGATCATAGACGGGGAGTATCACAGAAGGAACAGCGTCCCTCTGACCAAGGCTGTTGCTAAGGACACTCGTGGAGACTATGAGAAAATGCTCTTGACCTTGCTCGGGGAGGAGGAAGCTTGATTCGGAGTACTAAGCTGTGGTTTTCCCTGCTTTATGGCTATTCAAGCTCTTCATATTGTCTTGTTATTTCAAACTTCTCATGCTTTTGCAACTCTATGGTGTTCTGTGTGGCATGTGTGTCTTTGAGGTGAAATCGTTGTGAATCGAGTTTTTCGATTTGTACTCGACTCTTTTTGCAACCTTTGGTTTGAATAATAAATATTTGAGAATAAGATCATGCAGAATTCAGTGTTCCTTTACTTTGTTGGCTTAGACAGGTAAACAGCATCTGAGAAATAATCGATCACCAATTCCTAAAAGTATTTCAAAAATCATCAAAATTCATATCATGATGCAGCTGAAGTCATCTTCTTCAAATGCTGACTTGCTCTTGCTTGGTTTCTTAATTGCCTTCTCTTCTGCTTACAAATCTAATGATTGATACAAGGCAACAGCTTCCACTTCTTTTATATTGGCACGTCCTTGGACGGACAACATTGCAAGGTCCCCGATTCTCTTCTTATTCCAGCCAGCAAATTCCCCTCAACTCCAGATGCTCAACTGTGGGAAACTTGGATCGGATGTTTCAGGCGAGATCAAATTCAAAATTAGCATTATCCAATATAGTAATTCTTTTAAGGTTCTTGCAATTACAACCCGCTATGCTATTTCAGATGTTTGTGTACTCTCCACCATATGCTATGTCTTCTACATTCGATTTCACTTGTATGCTCTCTTGACCGAAATCGACTAGGCAGCAACTCTGCCTTCTCCAGCTTAAGGCCAGCTATCGCCGATGTTGTGAAGCCTTTGCAGTTAGATATAGAAAATTCTTCCAGATGACCACATCTCAAAAAAAATGCCTTGCAAACTCTGCTGATTGACCTGAACATATGTTAGGCGGAGCTTCTGTAAAATCTTGCAGCCACTTAAATCCAACTCCTTCAACGAATTAAAAGAGAACAAAGAATCTGGCAAACCACATAGCCGCAATCGTTCAATCTTGGTAGAATCTGTCCGAAACGACCAACTCAACTGATCAAGCTTATTACTTAGTTGTAAAATCTAACCACTTTTGAATGCATTTTAATGGCTTTATATCTCGCGGACCATTAACTTCAAAGCAAATCTTAAATCTCTGATGGGAATGTTGCTGGGAACGGGGTGTTGTGGAACTGTATCAAGAACGGAGCAGCAAGATTGAGCTGGGAAGGACTGCAGACATTGTGAGACAAGCTCAAAGTGAAGAGAACAACAGCATTAAGCTTCTGGAAGGGAAAATAGAAGACTGCAGAGAAGAAGATATCACAATTCACTTGTGTAACATTGCATATAATTTGAGAGTAGAGCAGGGTTATTAACTGTAGATTAGTTTGTTCTTGTTCTTTCTTGTTCTTTCCAGACTTTTCTGTAACTTCTTCTCCCGCCTTTTCCTAGCTTTCTTAGTAAGCTATCTTCTGTATAAATACTCATTCTTATTGTGAATATACTAACACGCATTTTATTTACATCCTCTCTCAAATCATGAATGCGCAAACTCTGTTAGTTAGCAATTAAACAAGTATACAATCTTCCTAATCAAAACAAGAATTATTTATTACATAGATTTTTGGCAGAATACATGATACGGAATATTATTATTTGATGACTTTATATACAAGCTAAACTATGAAGAAACATGCATTTTGAACGACGAATACATAAACTAGTGAACCAAATTAAATGTTATCTTTGACAAATAGTACTATGTGTTAGAAATTTGTGTAATGATTCGAAAGAAAAATGAAATTCGTTAAATCTGGTAAACTAGAATTTCTCGACTCGTTCCCATAGTAGTATGGTATCATCAATTGTCTTTGACTGACTAATTAAGAGAGATAAACTTCTTAGAAATTAATGGGAATTGAATTGAAATTTTTTTCTTTTTTTTTTTTTAACAGGAAACATTTTTTATTCAATAAAACATGTTCATTATAAGGAGTAACTAGTCCTTTGTTTCCTACCAAGTCTTGCCACTGACTACTGAAACTACGGGTACCACTACGAGCATCCACCTTGACTGTCCTAACATACGTCATTACTTGGTCTTGCTGGAGAGCTTCCACAAGCCAAGTAAGGCAAACATCCCAAATTCCCAGATTGAATTGAAATTGTTAATATGCCGTAACTGAATTTTGTTCTAGTGGTGATTAATCACGAATTTAGTTATGAATTTGAATTATTATTAGTTTCTTTTTTGTGTTTTTTGGGTAAAGTATGATGTGTTAAATTCTCAGGAACAGTTTTTTTATCAGTTTTGAAAATACTTTAATTACAAATAATAAATATCTGAGATGGTCAATGGAACTATATACCTAGCATCATACCGTGTTCGCCTATTTTCAGTTCACCTTAATTTCAGTTAGGTTCAGTTTACTTCAGTTCATTTCAGGTTTATATATTTCAAATTCATATTTGAATTTCAGTTCAATTTGGTTTAGAGAATTTAAGCTGAATTGAACAGCATTCATCACTTATTCTCAAGACTCAAATATGCATTTCTCTTGTAAAAATTTGTTATTTTCAGTTGAGAATTTCCGAACTAAAGTTAACTGAAGTGAAATTGAAGTACAAATTGAACTCACCAAAAGTAAAGTTAACTAAACCGAACTGTATGGAGAGGAACTTTTAAAACGTTGTTAATGGTCAGTCAAATAAGTACCATTTCCTCATAATAAAGATGTTTTATCATTAGTTATGGGTCCAAACTAATATCC
>JAYMSL010003071.1:0-13033 GCA_036897195.1 Plantago coronopus | reverse complement strand
GTTTGAATATTCAGAGTACTGCACAACAAGTGGCAATGTCTGAAAATGAAGTATGCTGGTATCTTGTGAAGAAAATTGCTGAAGCTGTGAATCCGGCTGGAAAGAGGTTAGGTAGAAATCGTCCACTAAGGAAATTTGCGAAGACAATGCCTTATTCCTAACCAATCTTGCGAAAATAGATATGCTCGCGCACAAACACATTGTTTGCGGAAGCAGACTCTTCACGAATGACAGTGAGCACGTAGATGTAGCTGATCACGATATTGCACATATAGATTTTCACAGAGCGAAACTGGACTACATAATGAAGTAGAATCAAGTGGATTTGAAGTGGAACAGGTGGATGATAAGTGCTGCAAATTAGAGATTACAGTTGTTTTCTGAGGACCTACATACCTGTTTCATATATCAGATTATTGTCAGCTGGGACTAATCAGAAATTCCAGTCTAAAACACATTTCTGACAATTCTAATTCAACTAAGCTACAATCAATAATACAGACTTCTGCAAACAGTCAATGCTTCAAAATTCAAACTTCAATAATGCATATGCTAAGTAGAGGCAATAGCAAAACACCTATATAAGCTTTGATAAAATAATCACAACAAAAATGATGAAGCCAAGAGCAGAACAACATATGGATCCATATCAGGCAGCATGGCTATAAATAGTCCCTCCCAAAATATAACATAAAATCACTTCTTTATTGTCTAAAAACTATCCTCTGTGAAGAAGTGATCATCCAAACTGTACATGGACAAGTATTATGCTTGTGCCACATTTTCATAACATAAATTAACAGAAATTCAAGTACATACAACAACCCAAGTCATGGATACAATTGAAGGAAAAAGTCACAAAGTTAGATGAGCTCTTGTTCAGCTCTTGGATTCACCAGCCAGGCTCTCATAGAAGAGAATATACCCATGATCTGTGTTGCTGGAATACTCTTGGGCCGACCCAAAAAATGTCTGGATTGCAGACTCGTCAATCATCTCAACATTTTCGTCATCAAAAAACAGCCAGTGGTTATGACTTTTCACAAGGCTGACATAGTGCCCGTGGTTGGGCCCGCTACCGACATGAACCACGACAGCGAATAAAGAGTACTCAGAGTCAGCGTCCTCCATGGTGTTGCTGAGTTTCAGTTCCAGAGGGAAAACAACGCGGTAGGACAACTTCTTGTGACGGTTTAGCTGTTCCATGTACTTGAATCGCTTGAGATGAATGACCAGGATGCGGGGCGGTTTCTTTATTTTCATCCTCTTCTGAGCTTCTTGCAAACTGTGTTTATCCAATTAAAAGAGATAAACATTATGTTCTTAAATATATATATGTAAGACAGTGTCCCACGTAGTTTGGGCAATAACAAATACACTTGTACTCTGGGAAATTTACACCACGCACATCAATGGGTATAAATGTATACTATATTGGAAAATAAATATACACAGCGTGGGAATGACAATACCAATGATAATATTAATCAAGAAAAAGAAGGGTAAATACCTACAACACTTGTCACAGAAGAACTTGTCTTCAGCATTCAGGGTTTCGGTGGAGCTGAAATTCTTGAGGCAGCTTGTGATGGAACTGTTCTGTTCAATATCAAGGCTCAAATCTAAGAACGTCTCATCCCTTGCTGTAACTGTCTCACACCGTAAACACCTTGTCTCATTTGTAAGGATACCCTGCATCTCACCAAGAGTTATGAGAAAACCAACATGTAAATCTCATGTTCATAAACTCTGCTAAAACCACTAACATGCCACTAGAAGACTACCAAGTTATCCTAACATTTAACCATCCAACAAAACCGAATCCCAATTTCTAGAATGTCATTTTTGTCAAGATAAACACTCAACAAAATCAAGATCTTAAGAATTATTACATTCATTCAAGGAGATGGCCTTGGGAGGAAAATAAATTCAAGTCAAGAAGCATAAACAAAATACTATATGCCAACTAATAGGAATTTTTTTAGCCAGAAATCTTCATTTATGGAAAATTTTCGGGCCAAACCACTGCACATCATCTGATAGATAGTCATACAATGCAATGCTTGTAAGGGTACTGCATATATATTCTAGTACCTGAAAATTTTTGTGCACCCAAGTTACCAACGGTTCCTTCTTAACACCATTGACATGACCATTGCTTGGCCCATTTGCAACACCCTCAACAGAAGGTTGTGATGCAGCTGCTGCTTTGTTGGACTCTTTCTCCAAAATGTCAACAAGTTCATTAAGGAGAAAGTTCAAAAATTCATGGGCATCCTGGATGAATACAAGAATAATAAATTATCTGCACACCAGGTACTTTGAAACCGACACAATATTTAAAAATACATACATACAAACATCAACAGTCCATGTCGGGTTTTGGTAAAAAAGGCTTGATACATCTACAATCAACTGTGGACAGACAAACCAAGTGACTTTGCAATGAATAAAAGACAAAATACCTTATTCAAACAAAAGGTATAACACTAGAGAAAAAAGAGTGACATGGAACAAGTAATGCCTCAGAAGTCACAGGGCTATAAAAAGAATGGAAAGAAGCAATAAGATGCAATGTCAGAAGAATTAACAAAATCCGAGTTCTGATACATATTTTCTGGATGAATTCAATTTCCTCATGTGTGTTTCTGGAATCACTTTAATTATGCCACTGGCCAGTCTTTCATTTCTTTATTGTTCCTGAATGCATCTCTCTGTGTGTGAGGCTTAGAGATAATACACTAAAATGTTGCTCATCAAGACAATAAGAGAATAGCTAAGAGAATATTTCAAATATTAGGCTACCCGAACATACTATCTTTGGTTCACTAACTCTATCATAGAGTTAAATGTCGCTCTTAGTCTATTTCACATCACTTTGAAGAACAAAAAAGAGGATGAGTTTAAGAAGAAGACACCCTCAAGAATCTAAATCAATCAATGACTCATCTGATAAACATGTTATAGACCACAGTGTCAGAAACTCACCTGATGCATGTACCCTCGGAAGAGTTCATTTTCTTTCCTAACTCTGTGTACAAAGCGCTTAGGAGCAAGCACACCTGTTTTCTTCTTCTGTGAACTTATCTGTAAATAAAAAAATGCGTTGTGGTTGAAGATCACATTTGTGGCAACAGCTGCACCATCATATTTAACTATGAAACCAGAATTTATTGTGACTCTCAGATGACATATGCCAATTCAAGAAAATTATCATACCATAACTTTGTTGCATAATACAGACCCAAGTTTATTTTTTATAAAAGGCCCCAGAATTTATTATCTTACCACAATTCACTCATGTCACATGAGATGGACGCTTATAAAACACGTGCATCCCGTTCTCTAAATTTATGCAACGTGCTGAATATAATTACTTAGATATCACAGAGTTTAATCTCACACAATAACATCCAGCTCAAATGCCACGCACGTGCATAAAAGCTAAAAAATACACCACACCTCCAACTATAAACTGTATCCATTACCTGTGAGAAAAGATCTGCCAGACAAGTTAGAAGATTCTCATCTGCTTCAGTTTGGGGTTTGTTATTCGTATAATACTCCAACAGCTGTTCACGGAATGGTACACAAAAGTAAAGAGCCTGCGAAACCGGAATAAAGTCAGATCAAGTCTTGGCAAAACAACAAAAGATAGTATATTTTTGTCACCAACGTCCATACAGTTGATAGTTAAACAAATCTACACTTAAGGCATTAGATTTCCGCATATAGAATCTAACATCTACAACACTTTTCGTACATTTCTGTTCCGAATCCGACAAAGCTCTTTATCACCAACATCCATACAGTCGATAGTTAAACAAATCTACACTCAAGGCATTAGATTTCCGCAAATAGAATCTAACATCTACAACACTTTCCGTACAGTTCTGTTCCGAATCCGACAAAGCTCTTTATCACCCAATCACCATACCAAAAACTTAAACCAACTACATCCACTCCACCTACTATACGAACATATCTCAATCTGTATCACCTACAAAAGGTCAAATACCATCTAATCCTTATCAAATGAAGCTGTGCCCACCATAAACAAGCCAGAACCTTTCCCCATAAACTACTCCTAAACATCTTACACAGCTATATCAAGAACAAAATCATGAAAACCTAGAAAAGGCAACAAACAATCCATTCTTCCCAGAATCAATCTGCCCCATAGCTATACAATCCATCAAACACTCACTAACCTCAACCAGAATCAAAACTATCCCAAACTAATGAATAATTCTTCAAAAATCTCATTTTGGCAATTCCACAAACACCTTTAGGCCGTAAACCAAAAACCCTCCAGACGTTATCACCAGAAATGACAAACAAAACACAATCGCAGAATCAAAATCGAAACAATCAAAGCAAGGAAAACAAAACAAAAGCATCACCTGCAAAACGCTGTTGCAGTAGCAAGTGTTGCCGAAATTCTCCAATCCGAAATAGCGTTCACCTTCAGGGAAATGGTCACCAAGGGCCTTCTCTAGTTTAGAACCAGTCACACCCATTCTGCTATAGGTGAGTGTGACACCATCAACCATATACCAAAACTCGTCTATCCCTTGATTGTATCACTATTGAATATCGATCAACGAAAAGGAAAGGGAAGGAATTGGGTTCATCAAACACTGTCACTGTTATTACCACGCAAGAAAAGAAAGTATTTAGGTCAATTTTCGATTGAGGAAATTTTCCTTTGGGGAGATTCTTGAAATCAAGGTCGTTGATTTCTTCACCATTTATTTATTTTGCCTTTAATATTTATTATTCTCTGGAAATAAATCTCTTTAATGTTTGCACTACTTTTTTATGAGTACATGTCGTAAGTGCTGACTCAATAAAACTTGTGAAGTCGCTTCCTCCACAAACGATTTTTTCCTCACTTTATCCCCTAATAGTATGGTTTCAAAATTAAAGTCAGCCAATTTGAGTCCCGACGAGCCTTCCTTCCTAAGGCTCTGTTCTTTACAGTTAAGGATTTCGCAACTGAACTGAACTGAATTTAATAGATCTGAAGTAAAGTACAAATTTGAACTAACCAAATCTGAATGAATCTGAACTGAACTGAACGAATCTGAAGTTAAGTTGAAAAGAACAAAGCCTAAGAGGTTTAACCGGTTCATGTAAATCAATCCGGAGACCGGAGTATCGCAAAACGGCAAAGTTATATCTGATTCTTTCGATCAAACCTTCGTAAAGTTATATCTAGCACACATTTTACACATTCCAAGTCAATTAACCCATTCGAATGTATGAGGGGCGGATTTAGAACTTTTGTTCGAGGGGTAAAACATATATTAGAAAAATAATATGGTGTAAAAATTTCATTTTATGGAAGCAATTCTAATTTTATAAAGGGTGAACTTGCTACAAAGAGAAGTTTGTGGGAGGAGCTGCCCCCACCATAACAAAGGTAGATCCGCCCTTGAATTGCATAGCATTTCGTCTATGTGCAAAAACAGGGTAACTTGGTACTGAGACAGAACTTCACCAAACACTCACTAATTAATTACTACTACATCCGTTCAGCCAAATATTTCTCATTTTGTTTTGTAAACCATTTTACGATTATAAAATACGTCTAAATTGTATCGTGAAACAAAATAAGAAAAATTATATTTAAATAGTTCAATATTTATACTATTTTAATATACTTTTTTAATTTTGTTTCTAGATGTAATTTTAGAGTAATTTACTATTGAAAAAACCAACAAACATAACTGACAAGTTTTGATTGGACGGATTAAATCGATTACTACTTAAAGACACGCTAATTGATAATAAGAACTTGTGCAACGAAGTAACAAAAAATTGAAAGTTGAAACCATTGGTATAATTGCTCACCAATTGATTCGGACTAATATAGAGAAACAACTTTAAGTCATTTAAGTGAATGGAGGCAAAGGAGATGTTAGATGTTCGAACTCAAACGGAATCATAAAATAGTTTAGATTGAATACAAAAGGTTTGTATAAATATAATGGTGTATTGTATTTACAAAGTCGGGGTTCGAACTCCTTAAATCACGCTTCCTTTTTGTCAAGACTTTGTAGGTTCTTTATGAATTTAGGACAGAAATAACCAAATTAGCAAACTCACAGTACCAAATTTGCGGATTAAAATTCGACAGCACCAATGTAACAAGATGGAGAAAGTCACTGAACTATTTTGCTGATTTTCCCGACAAAAATAGCAAATGGTGAATGGATAACATTTTCTGCAGACAATATAATGGTCTACAAAGTTTTGAAAAAACTTGACATTTATGCAGCGCGCTTTCTTACAATAAAGAAAAAACGCTCTAAGATGTAGTATATGAAAGTGTTTTAATCCTGTGTGAATAAATCCGAGTATGTAGTAAACTTGATCAAAGTATCATCAAACCACTTTCTAGATTTGTAATTGTAAAATATCAAAGTCCATTATCAAATAGTAAGTCCACACGCACACGGCCGAGGCCAATCGGGCAAATGGCGCTGTCACGAAATAAGTAGTCCAAATATCAGTACTCTGAAAACTTTCACAAGGAAATGAAAGCTACCTGTGCAATCCATATATACTATACAAGAAGTAGATTAAAAACCACTACAATATTTGGTTTGGCAAGAACCGGCCATTACATACACAGCTACAGAATATTACTCATCTAATAATGTAGTCTGGACGACGCTTACTCAAATGCTAGAGACATAAAAGCATCATTATCAAACAGAGATTCTAAATCGATTGTGTCATCTCCAGTGTACATCATTTCCTCTGTGTTGCTTGTCATCATATCGGAAGCATCCTGTGGAAATACAGGATGAATGTTACAAACAAAATTGAACATATAATTCTCATGCTCAATGGAGTCGAATTAGCAACTTATCATTCTGAAAGGAATTTCCAGGGGATGGGATCAAAAAGGAACGTTGGTCAATCAAATCATGAAGTATCTAAATTCATATCATTGGTGGTAAGTTAAATGCAGTATCCAGTCATGTGTTCTTACTAAAGCAATTCACTTAAGTTAAATGCAGTATCCATTTCGTATCTATGAAGCCAGTGTGCAATATTTGGTTCAAATCAGAATACGGAGTTTCAAGAGTAAAGCATAGTCATAAAGAATTGACTGAAAGTTAAACAAGACAGATTTTTCACATGATGGCTTGCCAAGTGCCAACAGTCATTTCAAAGAACTAACAAATGATGGAAAATATTATGTCGGCTTCATTTATGTGTTCAAATTATCAAGCACTTTTCTTTACTGGGTGTGTATTTGCAATGCCAAAATATAATACTTGCCTTTGTTTCACGTAACCCTTCAGCAGTAGTTAGCAGCCTGCGGTACTGAGCTCTTGCTTCAGGATACTGAGCCATGGACTTCACCCTTGAAAGTGCTTTCTGCATCCTCTCTTCAGTTTGCTTTCTTCCATCCTTAAGAAAGTCATAATCATCTTCCTGAGAGACACTGCTTTGCACATCCGGAGCCTTCACAACCTCCTCGGATCGAAATCCACGCAGTCCACTTCCTTTACGCCTCCATCGTAGGATCACCTTCTCCAGAATTCCCACTGACCAGATAATAGGTTTATATTTTTTTCTCACCTGATGCCCCCTCACATGAGCCTGGCCAAAAATGGAGATAAGTCAACATTCAATAAGTATTTTTTAAATATTTGGTATTCTTCAAGGTACATGAGACATCTTACTGAATGAGGAACGACTAGTGGTTCTACATGATGTAAGAAAGGTGCGATCTGATCTATTCAGAGATCCAGAATACCAATAGAAGCAACAATCTACATAATTTTACGTCTACATTTTTCTTCCCCCAACAATTATGCACTATATAACAATTCAGAAAGTACCATACACAACTTGTGTTCCTAATTCAAGCACCATTACTAGAAATATCACAAAACTTCACAAGGTCGCTCTATATTTCACGATACAATGAAAAGTAATGAGAAGAGAGGTAGCAAAGAACCTGGATTTTAACAATCTTTTCTCGAATTAAAAGAAATTCTTTTCTCTTCTTCCAACCACGAAACTTCTTCTGAATTTGCAATGCAGCTGTACTGGCCATGCCCTCAGAATGACCAAACCTGGATGCTTTAGCCGACCTCTTAGCAGCAACAAGAGAAGCAGCTTGCTCATCTGAAGTCAGGAATTCATCAGACCCCAGTCCAGTTAACTGCTTTCTCTGGAACGACTTAACACGGAAAATCTGGTGGATGCGGGCTGCAGCTTGTGCAGCATTACAGACTGCAGCAAGAGAATCCTGGAGTGAAAGTGTATCTGGCACATCATGTCCAGTTGTTGGAACAGCTAAACGTTCTGAAACCTTCTGTATTACTTTCATTCCAGGAAGGTCTGTGGTACCTTCATGCTGATCATTTAGTTCGAGTTTCGTGAGGTGAGTGGTAAGAATACCCTCAGCGAGATATCCAGATATGCCCTTGTGTCCACTAAATGCAGCCAGGTCTGCTGGAGTTCTGGGGGGATGTTCTGTAGATGGGTCTGTCAGTGCCCCAGGAGCTGCACCTAATGCGACAAGTACAGCCACTGTTTCTTCCCTGTAAAACAAGAAGAGAATATTAAAATAGACTATCACTTTTCTGTTTCCTTTACACCATATGTGAAACTGAGACGAGATAAGAGTTTCCTTGCATTATTTCATTTATATGCAAAAAAAAATGCCAAAGCAGGATAATTCTGCAGTCACAACACGGTCAGAAACAATTCAAATCTAAATCATTAAATAATTGTACAACTGTGTAGCTCAAACTGCTTAAGCGATTATGTAATCAAAGACAGCAAAAATCAAACAATGTACTATGACAATTAGATAGGAAGAACATCAGGCTTCTCCAACAACATATTTTATGCTCATAATATGAAAGAAAAATAACAAAGTGGACCCTGTAAGTTCAAATCATACATTACCTCCCATAAAATGCAGCCCAATGAAGCGCGGTCCACCCACTAGCATCACGGAAATCTATACTGACTCCTGAAACTATAATTGGCTGGAAGGCCCAATTAAACCCAAGAGCAGCAGCCAAATGCAGAACACTTTGACCTCTTTCATCAAGAACAGTTATCCCATTTCCATCTTCACTGACTCTGTGAACAAGCCAAGAGTAGAACTTCTGCTGTAGCTGTTTCTCAAGAAGCAATTGTCCAGTAAACTTAGGCTGCGACAGCTCACTCATTGAACCCAGACTTACCTCCTTGCCATGCTCCTCTTCCATCAATAAAATGATTTTATTCAGAGTATTTTGTTTTTCAAAGTCACTTCTGGAGGAACTAACAGGACTGCCCGTAGGTCCTAGGGAAAATATCGTCTCAAAGCGTTGATAGAGATGCATCATAATTACATTTTCACCACTTCCGTGGACATCACCAGTAATCTGATCAGGGCCTGACCGATACTCAAATTCGCGTATTTCGCTACAGCCCAACCTGTTGGAACAAGTCACATAGAAAGGGACAACTCCAGGCTTTAGAAGTGGAGCACTGCAACAAAGTATGCCTTCTGCTAAAGCTTCTGCAGGAACCTCCATTTCCCCAAACATAATCGACCATCTAAACTTTGATAACTCTTCTTCGTTCTTGAGAAACGTCCCAGTGAGGAGGACCTTCAATAATGATAGAAAAGAAGAAGTGACAATGGTTTCTAGTTTCTACCTTAATACAAGAAACTATGAAGTAACTTGGTAGTGCTTCAATAAAGCCATATGCAGACTTCAATGCATGTATACAATAAAGACAACTATCTCATACAAAATTATACACAATACACTGGGAGGACACTGGAGAAATTAAGATCAGAGGTTGATTCAAGTACCTTAGTCTCCATGTTTGAGTAAGCCCAGCTTGGTGAAAAATCAATGATGCTAAAAAGCTGGTCCTGGGAAATAGAAGGACTTAGATTGTCTATATCTGCTGCCAACTGAGCTGTCATATTGGAGTCATATTCACTCCCCATGATACTCCAAGAAATTCCACCACTTGACTGCATATTCAAATCATCAGCTTCTGCAAGTTCCTTAGCAATCCAACGAGAAAAGCTGTCAACTTTCTTCAAGCCATCGTCTGTTTGTAAGCCATTTATTAGCGGCCTTCTCAGGAAGGGATAATTTTCATTCCCTATGCCATTCTCCAGATTTGAATTCATTGTATTTCCCTCTGTTAGGAGCTCTTGGAAATTTGTTAGCTCTTTCAGCTCATCAGAACTAGCAAAATAAGACTCATTGTTCCCTTGATTCAAAGGGAGAGGTTTTCCGTCAAACAAAACACTACCATTATCATGAGGAGAACTCAAGATCACATTCTGGGTCGTGTTCGGTTGCAATGAATTGTTGCCAAAAGAATGCTGAAAAGGTCAGACAGTTCAATTCATCTACCATTTGAAATATTCAACAGTAAATCTAGTGCATAAATGTTTACAACGCATATGTAGAACCAACAGTCAATTTTCATATAATATTAACATAAATTATCTGGTTAAGTACCTGCCAGTTGTTCGCGGCAGGTTCCTGCTTGTAAGCAATCTCTCCTGTTCACAAGCAACAAAGAATATACCGCAATCAGAAAATCAAACATCTCTTGAATCGAGAGGAATAAGCCTTTTAAATCATTCGGTACCTGTAGCTGAGTTTCCTCGCCAAGATCCTAAATCAGCTGTTGCTAGAGCCCCAGGCATAATGTTTCCTGCACCAATACCGCCATCTAATGGTCCCCGTGAAAGTGAATCATAATTGAGGGCTGAAATATTTTGATTTCCTTCAAGTAAGAAGAGCAAATTAACTTCTTGTTGCTATCGGTTCCCGCAAATAGTGTGCCCACAAAAGACTAAAACTGAGTGAGGAAAGAAAAGTTAGATACCTGAGCTAGAGAGTTGATTATAAGAGCTTGATTGAGCAGAATGACTGTCACCAGTCCCCGGAAACTCAGGGTATGTATTGAATCTGGAACTTGCTTGTTGATGGCTATCCTCTGTAGAGGTTACATGTGCCCACGTAGGTTAATAGAGCAACAAAGATGCAACAATTCTTATAGCATATTTTAACTTGAGTCAAATATATATAAAGGCCCACAGAGAGAAGCAGAAAGATTCACTACCAGATTCAGCATCTTCATACCCTGACGACAAGGTACTGGTAGGGCTCGTTCCACGAAAACTAGAGGTCAATGGGCTATTATTTTCGGAATTGGACACAATTGTATCACTGTTTCTAATATAGCTTGTGTTTGTTTTATTACCCTGAAGTAAGAAAATTAAAAAGATATCAACTTCATTGTACTTGCAATTTTTTCTTTCTAGAGATCTTAATTACAAAAATGTCCACTGCAAACAGACCAAATGGATCAAATCTAAAAACAAGACTATCACAAGGAAGAGAAAGCTTCCCATTAATAGAAAGCCAAGCATAAATTTATCTCATGATGGTACTCAGATCTGACCTTCACTTCTAAGTAGTGGACAAACACGATGTGCATGAGATCCCTGCAAAATTAGAAATCTAGTTAAGAATTTATCCTTTCAAAGGCTTTCTTAAAGGTAGAGGTAAACTCTCTAAGATCACCAATAGTTGTGTGGTTCAAGTATCTGCACGCCAAGTAAAACAGGCTCTAAATTTATGCCAAAGATTCTCTCTGGGAAATAAAGAATATTAAGATCGTAAATAAAAATGCATCAACATGGACTAGCATGTTACAAACTGTATGAACAACCAAAAGATAGAATTAAAAATTCATAAATCTGAAATGTATGAAGGCAACAGAGCTGAAGTATCAATCTTCATTCTCAACAATCAACAAAGTGAGGGTAAAGGTCTTTATTTCATATTTTTTAGAATGGGTCCTTATTATTCTTTGAAGAAGCTGATTTCTTTTTGGTATATCCATGCAGAGCTCAATGTAATGCAGAAAGCATTATCTTTGGTCTTATTACATAAACACCACAAAATTCTCATACATAACATCATGATGAGATGAATGTATATATTATAAAG
The DNA here is from genome assembly GCA_036897195.1 of Plantago coronopus. Lineage (NCBI taxonomy): Eukaryota > Viridiplantae > Streptophyta > Magnoliopsida > Lamiales > Plantaginaceae > Plantago > Plantago coronopus. The sequence continues at coordinate 1,019 of JAYMSL010003071.1, read as the reverse complement.
CCATTTATAATGTTTTGAGGCAGGCAAATGAAATTACACAGTAGAAATCTCATTTTAAACAATGATTGTTTGATTGATGCAGACATTCTCCGTACATGAGGAGACATAAATCAAAATAATACAAGATCATACATATGAGCTTCATTCTGAGGGAACAAGAGTACAAGCAGAGCGCTGTAAAAGTGAGAAATAAAAATTTAACTGAATAAAGAACATACTGCTCAAGCAACCAGTAACTGCGCCTTTGAAAGTTCTCATTATCTTCACCGTGAGCATAGTAACAATGCAGCATATCTACACTTCCCACCTGAAATACTTGTTGATCAGCATATTGCTAAGCAAAAAGTCACTTTCTCCGTCCAACAAAAAGTTTGACGTTTTTTTTCGAGGCAAATTTAAGAAATGTATGAGTGGATACTTTGTCAGTACTTTCAATGGCATATGTGCTATAATCGAAAAAAGCGTGTATATTTTCAATGTTATAGTGGGAGGTGGAATTGATATAAATGGGAGTGTAAAACTTTATATGGGATCCAAATAAGGGAAGTGTAAACTTAATCAAGGACGGAGGAAGTATAACTATTAAAGAATTTTATTTTACACTAGTAACTTTTGGGTGACTTTGGAATTTGCACCAGGACCTTTTTTATCTTTCAATCGCCACACAACTTTTTACCAAATTTCAAATTGCATAAAAGTAAACTTTTCCATTTTACCCCTACATAACAGAATGCTAACTGACATCCACCTTTCGTGCTATTTGAAAGTTGGCAAAAAAATTGTGTTACATGAAAAAAAAAAAAAAAAAAAAAAAAAAACATTTTTCCCACAACCAAACAAACCCCAAACACACTCTAACAAAAAAAACATTTTTCCTTACCCACAACATAATTATCTCAAAAAAAAAAAAAAACACATCCACATAACACATTAATCATCAACATAAAATATAATCAACAAAAACATCCTCCCACCTCACTCCCCTTCGCACCTCTACATCTCACCTATTGACTCTATTC
>JAYMSL010003070.1:0-13033 GCA_036897195.1 Plantago coronopus | reverse complement strand
GTGAATTCTGAATTCTGAGCTCTGGATTCTGAAGTGTGAATTATGAGCTTATGGTGAGCTCCTTATATAGCCAAAGATTTTGAGCCTTGGGCCTGGTTTTAGGCTTGGGTTGGGCCTGTTTTGATGATGTGGCACAGTCCTGTTGTAATTCGCAATCTGAGTTGGATTAAGATTAGGAAACCATGTCAAAGTCGAATTCTTCTTGCGGCAAAGTCCTGTTGTAATTCGCAATCTGAGTTGGATTAGGATTAGGAAACCATGTCAAAGTCGAATTCTTCTTGCTCCTAGGTCCGAATTCGAATCGGCCTGATCTTCTAGAATGTTTTAGATATTTGAATTATCTACGCGTGAGCGCTGATTTCACGTTAATCGGACATCGTATGAGAAAGTTATGATCAAAATACCAAGACCGTCCCGATATATATCCCTTTACGAATTTGACCTTAAAATCTTCATCCGAACTCTGAATTGACTTCCGTTTTCGCCAAATTCGAGCTATGTTATAGCCCTTCTCTTCCACGTGGCACAATTTGATAGGCCAAAATAAATCATATTAAAATTCATTAAATATCCATATTATATTAGAATTTAATTTGGTAAAATTCTAATTAAACGTAGGAATTTTAGCTTAATGATTTTAATATATAGTTTATTTAGACACGAAATTTGAGTGTCTACAAATGCCCCCTCGCGAGTTATCTGCGAAATAGGATTGTAGATGTGTACTTGAGCAGGTAAGTCGCGATTCATGTTTTTCTCTTTTCTTTTTGTCTCGGACCGGCCCGTCAAACTTGAGAACAATTGGGTGCTATCAATGAGAAATTTGATAAACTCTCGTTATAATCTTGGAATCCAATCCTACTCCAATTTGTTTCACCTATGACGTTAGGCGTCTTTTTTTTTTTTTTTAGGATTTCGACTGAACTTAGACGATCTCTAAGCTGCCTACGTACCTTCATGAGAAGGATCAAGTCATAACGTAGTTCAAGGTATATGGAAAGATTTTGGTGGTGTGCCGTACGCAGTTTATACTCGTGCGGGCCAGGAGTTTGTGTTGCTTAGCCACCTTAGATGAGGTGAGGCGAGATTAACAGTTTATCCACGTGTACTGCCATTGGTGGTTACCGTGCACAGTTTATACTCATGCGGGTCAGGAGTTTGACTAATCTAAGCACCCCTGCTTTGTTTTGAGGGCTTCCGCGGTTTCGTTTTTTTTTTATTATTATAATTTTTTTGTTTTTTGTTTTTTTTTTGTTTTTGTTTTTCTGGTTTCGTAGATGGCTTATGGGTAATACTTCTGTAAGAACTTCCCATTGATCGGCCTGATTCTTACTCCATCTTCTTCTCCAATAACATCATCTACCTTTGAGGATATGTTGTATGATGCTACTTTGTCTTCACTTTCCCTGTCCATGGTTGGAGCTTTTGTATAGATGATGGTCCTCCACTTGGCTTTTACTGCGTCGCCACTTGAGACGATGAGGTCATCCACACGAACCATGCGGGATGGTACAGAACTTCGGATTTTGTCTAAAGAACTTGTTGTGATAGTCTTTTTCATGCCATCACTGCATTGAGGTCCCAATCTTTTGTGCATTGGTTTTCTGGGCTTAAATCTTTCATCCACGACATTTCCAGCTGTCCCTAATCTTTCAAAGACAGGTCTTTTTACTGGTCCAAGTCTTTCGTTCATGGTATTTACAACTGCCCCCAGTCTGTGATGTACAGATTTTCTTGCTCCAAGCCTATCAAAGACAGATGTGTGTGATTGATTTTCGGAAACACTATCCAACGCAAGATTGTCATCTTCACTGATATAGTTGATGCTAGCTCGCTTGATAACTATATGAATCGGTTCAGGTTTTGTAAATCCCAATCCTTCTCGTGTCTTCCCTCTTTGTTGTGGGTTGTTCTTGGCTAACTTAGACGTATTACCATCTGATGAAGATCCATTTTTGGGATCATATCCTGCATTTATTAGGAGCTTGAATGCTTTCGGACCAAAATGCCCATCTTTTGACATATGTGATGGTGATCCATGTTCTACTGGTGTTGTATGCATAGGTCGGACAAATCCTTTGATTGGGACTTGGATCGGAGTAGAAATATTCAATCTTGCTAGAGGAAAAGTGAGTCCCTCTAAAGTCTTGTCTTTGTTGTGTACTGATTTATCTACTCCTCCATCGCCATCTGGAGTGAGTAAAACCTTTTTGCTTTGCTCGCTAGTTGTGACGAGATCTTTAGATTTTTCTTCTGGATTGTCGGATGGTGAACCTAATGTATCACTCGATTCTTCAGCGAGTTTGTAATATCTGGCATCAGCGAAGTAAGATTCAGCTTCAGTAAAAGGTTTGTCATCTGCCACCACTTTCTTCACGTCTCCATTGTGACAGTATTGGAAGCATTGGTGCAAAGTTGAAGGAACTACACCGTTTTCATGTATCCACGGTCTTCCTAGAAGCATATTGTAGGAGGTCTTAGCATCTATGACATGGAATAGTGCACCTGACAACATATCATCGATCAATAGTTCGAGTCGTATTATCCCAATTGCTCTTTGTCCTCCTTGGTTGAAACCTTGAATCATCAGACGACTTTTAGAGAGTTCTTCTGTTGAGATTCCGATGTCCTTCATGGTACGTATAGGCAAGATGTTGACTGCCGATCCACCATCAATTAGCATTCTCTTTATCTTCTGTTCTTTAGCATAACCAGTCACGAACAATGGGCGGTTATGAGGCTTTGATCCAAGTGAAAGATCCTCGTCAGTGAATGAGATTGCCGACATGCAATTTTCTATGTTGATGTCTTCATTTAGTGCGGGAATGTTTTCTCCAGAAACGTTGTCGAGGTCTTGGTTTAGTGGTTCCTCAGTTTCTTGAGCTTCAGAGACAATGTTTGTATCCGCGCTTTCCTCATGGAGTATTATCTTTCCTTCTTGGACTAACTTCATAATTTTCTCCTTGACGACAAAGCACTCTTCTATTGGATGACTTATGAGACGGTGATATCTACAATATTTAGGATCATCAACACAGTTTCCTTCATCGGGCTTCCTCATCTCAGGAATCTCGATCAAGTTGTTATCAAGTAACTGGTCAAATATTGCAGGAACTTCTGAGTTGGGGAATGGATATTTCTTTTCAATCATCTCCTTCAAAGTCATCCTCCTCTGTTCTTCCTTATGAGATGAACTTGTCGTTGTGCGAGTTCTCTTGTCTCCAGACTTATCCTTGGTAGAATTGGGGATTCTGATTTTCGCAACAGTTGTGGCCATGGCTTCTTTCCCTTTGTATTGAGATTTACCTCCTTTATTTTGTTCTACTCGATTGTGGAACGTTTGTGATCCTTGCATGGGTGGTCCATTGATTCCGCTTGACGCCATACTTAATTCCATATCATGTGCTCGAGTGGCCAACTCTTCGAAGCTTCGTGGTTGTATACCTTGAAGGATGTAACGTAGTCCCCACTGCATCCCTTGTATGCACATCTCGATAGCTGATCCTTCAGATAATCGATCTTTGCAATTGAGGCTCAAATTCCTCCAACGGTTAATGTAATCCATGACCGGTTCTTCATCCCATTGACATGTGTTTGTGAGCTCAATCATGCTTACGGTTCTCCTTGTGATGTAGAAGCGGTTAAGGAATTCTTGTTCTAATTGCTCCCAACTGTCAATCGACTCTACTTCCAAGTCAGTGTACCAATCGAACGCATTGTTCTTCAAGAAGCGGACAAATTGCTTGACTAGATGATCTCCATAAGTGCCAGCACCATTACATGTTTCGATTAAGTGTGCGATATGTTGTCTTGGATTTCCTTTACCTTCGAATACCTGGAATTTTGGTGGTTGATATCCGTAGGACATCCTCAAATTGTTGATCCTTTGTGTATACGACTTTGTGTACATTGAAGATGACTTGGAACCTTCGTGGAGTTTCTCTTTTAATGTACCCTCGATGAAGTCTTTGATCTGACTAGCAGAGATCATTCCATCTAAAGAAATTTGGAGTTTGTCAAGTGAAGGGTTTGGTTTTTCGCTCACTTTGGTCTTTTTGTGAGGTTTCACTTTCTTCTTTGATAGGTTTTCTCTGCTTAGAAATGATATCTTCTTGTGAATCCTCATGCGGTACCTTTGAGTGTTTGGTACCATCCTTTTCTTGATTTTGCTTCAGTAGGAGGCCGACGACCTTTGTCAGATCTTGTAGTTGTTTCGCTAGGATTTCCAAGTCTATTTGCGAATCGTCTTCATTGTCAGAGCTATCTGCAGAATTACTTTCATCTTCGTGAAGTGTACCATCTTCTTCTGGTGTTTCGGTTGTATCATCTTTTCTTATTCTAGGTGGCATGTTGAACTTCTTTGATGATGACTAGAGATGAGAGGTAGAAAATGTCCCACTGGGCGTGCCAATTTGTTAACAACGAAATAAAACTAGCGTATATAAAAATATATGCGAGATAACTGATGGAATAAAGTTTTATTTATTTAAGTAAGTGTTGGGTTACAATCTCTATGAATCCTGTGATTCTAGTCAACGACTTTGAATTCGTAAGACATAGTGTCTTGAGTGCTAATACGAGGGCGTTTGATGCTTGATCTCGAACTTGGCGGATGATTTGATTCGACGACTTTAGTGCGAGGGCTTGCGCTTGATCTCGCCTTGAGCGTCGAACTTTGCTTGATTCTTCGTGAAGAACGTTGTTGATCTTACTGAAGAGTCTTGATGAATATTTATGACTTGAATCTTTAAGGGTCGCTGGACTTGTTCTTGATTCTTCAAGGGTCGCTGGGACTTGTTCTTGATTCGTCAAGGATCGCTGAAACTTGTTCTTGATTATTCAAGGGTTGTCGGGACTTGTTCTTGAATCTTCAAGGGTCGCTGGGACTTGTTCTGGATTCTTCAAGGGTCGCTGGGACTTTGTTGAAGACTTCTGAAGGCCGGCTTGGATGGCTTCCACAGGCGAATTCGATCTATTCGATCTTCTAGGCTTGTTATTGGATCTGTTCGATCTCCTGGGCTTGTTGTTCGATCTATTCGATCTCCTGGGCTTGTTGTTCGATCTATTCGATATCTGAGGCTTGTTCTTCGATCTATTCGGTCTCCGAGGCTTGTTAATTGATCTATTCGATGTCCAGGGATTGTTGTTCGATCTATTTGATCTCCCGGGCTTGTTCTTCGATCTATTCGATATCCGAGGCTTGTTCTTCGATCTATTCGATTTTCGAGGCTTGTTCTTCGATCTATTCGATATCCTGGGATTGTTCTTCGATCTATTCGATCTCCGAGGCTTGTTCTTCGACCTATTCGATCTCCGAGGCTTGTCGCAACTCCGTTGCTGTTGTTTGAGCTCTAATGTGACTGCTGAATTCTGAGCTCTGGATTTTGAATTGTGAATTATGAGCTTAAGGTGAGCTCCTTATATAGCCAAAGATATTGAGCCTTGGGACTGATTTGGCCTTGGGTTTAGGCTTAGTTTGTGCCTGTTTTGATGATGTGGCATAGTCATGTTGTGATTCACAATCTGAGTTGGATGAGGAAACCATGTCAAAGTAGAATTCTTATTGCTTCAAGGGCCGAATCCGAATTAGTCTGAGACTTTTTAATGTTTTAGATCTTTGAATTATCTACGCGTGAGCGCTGATTTCACGTCAATCGTACATCGTATGAGAAAGTTATGATCACAATACCAAAACCGCCCCGATATATATCCCTTTACGAATTTGACCTTAAAATATTCATCCGAACTCTGAATTAACTTCCGTTTTCGCCGAATTCGAGGCGTGTCATAGTCCTTCTAATCATATTAAAATTCATCAAATATCCACATTATATTAGAATTTAAATTGGTAAAATTTTAATTAAATATAGGAATTTTGATTTAATGATTTTAATATATATTTTATTTAGACACGAAATTTTGAGTGTCTACAATATTCTAAAACCGATAGATCACCTTAATTAATTATGAATCTATCTGATAGGATACTTACGGCACTGAAACAACTCCTACGACATACTTATATGACTAAATTACTAATTTTTCATCTTATTCTGACAAACAATCTTAAAGGTAAAATTAAGAAAATTTTGTTAAATTCTGTGACCTTGATTTGAGTATATTTTCCATTTACATATATATGAAGAAATTAAACTGCTATATATTCTTTGATAGAAAATGTTTACTGAATTTGTTTCTGCGGTTACTACCAAAGTTTCAATGGAATCTGGCTACTGAAACCAACTAATGGAGTTGAGAAAATTAAATTAGGGTAAAATGTTCCAATTCTTTCATTATTGGCTACAAATTTGCTGATCAATTGTCGCAAACCGAATAGAAGAATTAGGCTAACATATTTGAGGTTGTTGCTAAAGATGTTGATCTGGAACTTTGTGTTGTAATAATACGAGAGAATGGTCCATTGATACTTGTTTCAACAAGGACATGTTTGTTGAGCTTGATGAGACTGGAGAAAATTTGTATAACGTCCCGAAATTTCAGTGAGCTTAAAAGGGTTGAGAATGTTACTTATAAAAACAAGGTGTACCTTTCTTTTCGGAAATTCATCTATAAGAACTCCAAGGCTAAGCGTGCTTGGCTTGGAGTAGTCTAGGGATGGATGATCAACTTGGAAGTTCCCAGTGCGCGCACGAGTGACGCCAAAGTGCGCGGATTAGAACATGTGTTGGTCTGTGGGGCCATCATATCACCCCAGAGAGCAGTCCACAGTAACCTTGCCGGCCTGTTAGGCCGGGTCTCGGCCCATTTGGGGTCGGGTCGTTACAAGTTGTGTATGAAAATTTCGGTTCTTGAAATGTGAAAAGTCATCAATTATGATTTTGAAGATGACAACTGGGTCAAATTGACGATGAATAATGTGTTTTAAGCTGGGGAAGAATTGTTTCTAGCTCCCTTTATCCAACATGATTTTCGTTTTGTTTTCGAGTGTCGTACGTGTTGGCCAAGGTTATCTACCGTTATCATGTTCAAAATCAAATGTCATAGGAACCGAACAACTTAATTTAACTATATATAATAACAATAATTGGTAATGCGTTTCCTCAAACTTAAAAGGGAATACTATCTTTCTCAATACTTTGAAGAAAAGAAAATGAGTGTAAAAGAAACGCAAATTTAGAATAACAAAGGGTTAGTTTGACAATCCTTAATGTAAATATAGAGTTGGTCTTGGTGTAGACCACTCTATGTAAAGACCACAAAAAGACCACTTTTAAATCCTTACCCCATCATTAGTAAAACCTTACCCCTTATAAATCTAGGAATTGAAGGCCCGTCGGAGCCGGATACATATTGAATACGGATTCTGAAAATTTTGAAAAGGGTAAAAGTAAATTTAGGATAGTATTTGGTTTAGTTTGAGGAGAAGAAGGTAAGAGTTTTGAAAGGGTGGGGTGGGGTGGAATCCAGAAAAGGAAATATATTGTATTGTAGGACAGTGGGCAGCTAGTTCAAGAAGGGGTTAATTAGTTTAGGGTTTGAGCTCTTAACACTAGGAGATGACAATTTTTGTTTATAGGCCAAACAAGCCATTGGGAGACAGCACCCACGTTCCCCTCATACATATGCACTACCGCCCCTATATATATCTACATACTCTATTACTTAATAATCCAACACCAATTACTTCAAAATCTCTCTCTTTTCCGCTTATCAATTTTCCTACATTATTTTATTTCTACGTAAATACAACTTCTACCAGATAGTAAGGATGCTAGCGTAGTATAATAAAAGTATATATGGGTGGTTTTGGTAAATAAATTTAATACGTCAATCATAGATACATTGTGTTGCAACAAAAGACTAGATGATGGGGGAATTCTAAGACCTTAAGTGATTTTTATTGGCTAAAAGGAATCATCCATCGATGGAGTTGTGGTGGAATGTCAAGTGTGCATTGGCTACACAGTACTATTATATTTATTTTATATATTATTCTCTGCCCGATGATAATAATAATTGCCCCTTTTGAGTTGTTTCACTCACTAATTTTCGGGAATATCTATATACTTTCTATGTTTTGTTACCAGATTAATTTATTAAAATTGATATTATTGTATTCATTTCATAAAAGAAAAGCTCACCAATTTCGTACAGTCTTACAAAATCTTGTAACATGTATTTTGGAAAATTAATGTATATGAACTCTAGATTAAAACACTTTAGTCTAATATGGATAACGATATCCGTTGAGAAATTTTCGTGAACGTACATAAGTGTAAAGTGTATGAAAAAAATACTGAATTGAACCTTGGTCTTCAAAAAAAAAAATACTGGATTGAACCTTGGTCTTAAGCTCATCATATCATAGTAGACTACTACTAGCTATACTACTACTTTTTAATAATTTTTACTACCTTCTCTCAACTAGCTAGCTTCGCTTTTTTTTTTCATGAAACGACAATTTTTTTTATTATTAATTCCAGAACTAAATACAAGCGTTCGTATAAGTTTTGCACTCGAACTGGCACGCCAACAAAGCAATCTCCATACGGAACCAAGCGTATTACTGCCTACTCATCCTCACCCGTGCTTCATCTCACTTCGCATGGCCAATCAAAGCAACGACGGTGCCAAGAACTCATATAGAGCGGAAATTACAGAAAACCGAGCCGGTCAATTCTTAAGTAGAAGGATCCTAGATGACACATTGACACCCTAAGCTAGTTTACTGAGCATACTAGTCCTCTCTTTTTACCTTAATAGTTAAAGATAAGTTTGAAGATAAATTTGAAATGATATATTATCATCCATGGATCCTACCCTAATTAACAAAATGTTTATGTAGTCGATAAATAAACAAACAAATAAATAAATAAATAAATTTCCTTCCTTCCTTCCTTCACCTTGGCTACCTCACTGGCACTCCATATATACTTGCTTCAATCACCATAGCCGTCCCTTTCTCGAGCTACACTAAATCATCATCTTAATTATTATATCTCTTCCTACTAGCTAGCTAGAATTCTCACAACCATGGTACGCTCCATTTACAAGCTGAATTTCACATTTTCTCTTCTGAATTCTGCTTAATTCACTGCTTTAATATAGAAAGATCTATCTCAATTTACTAAATTTCTACTTTACTTGTACTAATTATTAAGCTTATAGAAAGATGTGAATTCTTATAGTCAGTTTTGATGGTATAATGATGTAGGGAAATCAGAAACCAGGATGGTTGGAGGCTCTGTACGTGCAGAAATTCTTTGCTCCTTGTTCGGCTCATGAAAACGCCAAGAAGAACGAGAAGAACGTTTGCTGTATCGATTGTTGTACCAGTATTTGCCCTCACTGCTTCTTTTCCCATCGAACTCACAGACTTCTTCAGATTCGAAGATACGTTTATCATGAGGTTGTTCGCTTGGAAGACCTAGAGAAGCTTATTGACTGCTCAAACATTCAGGTATATATATATATATATGTACTTCAACTGTAATAGCTGGTTTCTTGTATGTGTTTATTATGCAACACTTGGTAAATTTTGGTTTTTGTTATTCTATATCTTCTAGGCATACACCATCAACGCTTCTAAGGTGGTGTTTATCAAAAAGAGACCTCAAAATCGACAGTTCAAGGGGTCTGGAAACTTTTGCACTTCTTGTGACAGAAGTCTCCAAGAACCCTTTACTCATTGCTCTCTCGGTTGCAAGGTACGTATCAATTCGCATACAATTCGTTTTCATTGCGTCTTCTGTATAGAATTCTGCAACATTTATAAACTGATAATAATTCTAGAAGATAAAAATGTATAATTGAGCTTGATTTCATGATAATCTCATGGTTATTGTAACAAACATGTACGAGTATATATATGATGATATGTATTTGAATTTTGAACCATAATTCAATCGAGATAATTGATGATGATGTAGTGTAGGAAGAAGGATTCGAGTTCAATTTCGTACACGAATATTATTCCAGATGTAATATGACAACAAATAAACTGAATTTTGACACGAATAATAAAACTTTCAAACGAAATTCTGGTGTGATATAAATCACATTTTGCTCTAGTCAAGAATCTAGTCTAAGCAATTTTCTGCATAGCACACATGGAATGGTGATGTTTTCTAGGTTAAGAATCGCAGTCAAAACGGCTCTTTGAATCTTGAGCTGAACATATAGAATTTTTCTTTAAAGATGGATTCATTAACCAATCCAAATTTGTCATTAAAAAACTATCGAATTTAATGTAATTAAACAAGTCCCTAATTTTGTTAATTATAATCAATTTTAATATCTAATTAATTTATGCTCTTGTTTTTCCATAATTTAATGTAAGGTTTGAATCTTTACTTTGTATAGATTGACTTTATTCTTAAACACTTGTAGTTACGCCTACAAAGATCTTTGATTTGCTGAATTTTGAAATTGATCATCAAATTTTGATTGTTTTGTTTGGTGAATATAGGTTGAATTTGTGCTTAAAAACTACAAGGATCTTTGGCCTTTCCTCAAAGTATGCAAAACCCTACAACTTGGTCCGGACTTCTTCATCCCACAAGAAATAGGAGGCGAAGATCATGAGATGACGAATGAGACACCGCACTCGACGATTGTGGACAGCAGCGAGGGCGGAATGAGCTCGATGTCGGGGTCATCAGGATCGGAAAACATGAGCTTTTCTTGCACTGAGGTGGTTAGGAAGAAGAGAAGTGGGCTGTATGTATGCGGAAGATTGGCTAGTAAGACAACAGAAGAGGACATGGCCACTAGCATGAGTAGAAGAAAACGCATTCCCCATAGGTCACCTTTGTGTTAGAAGACCAGACCACAAAGTAGAAGTATAATTAATTACTAGAATAATAATAATAATAATAATAATCACATATTTATTTTTAATAATCATTATATTTTTTTTAGGTGAGAAATCATCATATCGAGCTTCTTGAGACATCTTGTTTAACTAATTTAATCACTTGGTCGGGGTGTTTTGTCTTAATGGCATCACGTGTTTCCCAATTCCCAAGTTACATTTTTGTACATTTTTTCTGGATTTTGTTATAAAATTATTAGTACATTTTACTTTTTGGTATATGTTGAACCGCGCGAGTGATTCTAGTGAAGCTTACGCTGCTATCTTTATCCTTTTTCCGTTTTTTTTAAAAGCTTCCTGAGTAGGTGTTTTTTTCACGAACTTTAACCGCGAATTACTTTAAAATTATACGACGAACAAATATAGTAAAATTATATTACAAAAGTGTACATAATTATTTTTGTAATATAATTTTACTATATTTTTTTGTCATATACATTTAAATCAATTTGCGGTCAAAGTTCACGAAAAAAGTCTCCCTATAAAGCTTTTAAAAAAACGGATGGAGTAAAACTTAATTTCATAAATTATTTATTGTACACAAAAATATAATCTTGGGGTATAACTAACAAGTGATCCCATTAACTTGAGATGAAACTCAACTATTGGGTGGAGTGATTTTTTCATGCTACTACAAAACAGTAGTAGTTAAATTTGCTTTAGAGCTCTGGAAATTAACATTGAAATTTATGGAAATTCTGGTTGAAGATATTAAAATGATGCAAAATCTTGGGAAATTCAATCATTTAAAAAAAGAACTTAGAAAAAAAAAACTGTCTTTTAGTGATCTTCTAGAATTTTAAACTTTCTTCGAGTTTTTTATATAATCCTTTTTTGTGTATAAAAGAAGCAGCATTTTATAAGACTGTCTCACCTCCTCCCCACTCCCGTCTGAAAACAGTTGTTCACTATGCCATTTTGGACATCCGAACTCCTAATAGTTGTCTACTTTAATTTATTGATTAATTTCCGAAAGTTTTTTGAAATAAAAATCGCTTAATCCCATTAAGACGAGATTGAACCTTAGCACGACGATTAGCTCCAGCCTGAGCACCTGTTCAGGCGCTGAACCTGTTGCATTAGTGTCATGCATGACGCACAGTTCAGGCGCGCCTCAGTACTTGTGGCGCGCCTAAACACATTTCTTTCAATGTTTTAAAAAATCTTTAATCGATGAATTGTAACATGTTTTTACTCTATTGTAAAGAAAATATTGTGGTCAAGTAGTTAGGTGTCGAGTATTGTGCTTCCCAGGTTCGCATCCAGTTCTTCACCTTTTTTTCCTCGCTGAAATTATTTTACTGTTATATTTCCTTATTTGATGTTTTATTGGCAATTTTAATATTCTCTTTGATTGATTAAAATTGTTTTATTTTATATTCAAGCATGTAAAATTTGTTATTGAAAGATAGGTCCTCGTCCTAGCATATGAAATAACTGCACTTTAGCTCATTCTAGAGCTCGTATTGTGCCATATCTGTTCTACCACACGCCTGGTCGAGCTTGCGACACTAAACAGAGAAGGAGGCCCATGAACAAGAGCAAGGGCTCGAGCCACATGCCATGTCTCCCTTCGATCGACCAAGTGACCTCCCTGCCGACCATTTCTTGTTCGGTCATGTGGATTCCACCAACCACCTTGGCCCGCTCACAAGTCTGCCCACCAAGAGGCTTTGGTCCATTTACGAGAGAACATCTGGAGCATTCACTTGGCGCAATCCTATGATGCACCTTAAACCACTATATACGACTATATAACGACCCTCTTAAAGAGTTTTCCATGGTACAATTATACACTACTCATAATCGTTCTCATAAAGAGACTCTCCTATGGTTAAACCACTTCTAGTTTACCCTAGACAAGCCAATTAAAGAGACTCACTTGTCACTCCCCTTCCCCATGTACATGTGCATGACATAAGTTACTTTTCTTGGGTTCTACATATACTTAGAAGGATTACCTTTAACTTAATGACGTATACATTTCCTTGGATTGACGGGCTTACCGCTTGGTCTAACGAACAAGTAAGACTTGAACGTGGTTGTGCGTTAAGATGGACGAAGAAGTTTTATACATCATCACAATTAATGACACTTGAAATAAAATGTGGAGTTGAGTTGAAAAGGAAAAAGAAAAATCAGAACATAGGAGATGAAAAGGGTTGGATTATTGGAGTAGTTTTTCTTTTGGGGGGGGGG
>JAYMSL010003069.1:0-13037 GCA_036897195.1 Plantago coronopus | reverse complement strand
GCCTGTAGGAGTCTAAAACTCCGCGCGTAGTTTTTCCTTTTAAGTGCTTAAATTCACTTTATAGTGATCGGATGGCTGCACGGGTAGGCTTATTGGACTCGGGAACGCTGTTCTAGGGAGGGTAAGACAAAAACATCGAAAAAAAATTCCGGGATCTTCGGGGTCGATTTTCATGCACTATAACCCACAAATCTAGGCGAAAATAGTAATTTTTCCACCGCCTCATTTTGCGAAACAAAGTACACAACACTATCAATTGGAAAGTTTAGACTAGGAAAATATATATTTTGCATACTATCGGGTCATTAATCCCCTGTGTAAAGCCTGTCGGAGTCTAAAACTCCGTGCGCAGTTTTTCCTTTTAAGTGCTAAAATCCACTTTATAGTGATCGGATGGCTGCACGGGTAGGCTTATTGGACTCGGGACGCTGTTCTTGTGAGGGTAAGACAAAAACATCGAAAAAGTTTTCCGGGATCTTCGGGGTCGATTTTCATGCACTATAACCCACAAATCTGGGCGAAAATAGGAATTTTTCCACCGCCTCATTTTGCGAAACAAAGTGCACAACACTATCAATTGGAAAGTTTAGACTAGGAAAATATATATTTTGCATACTATCGGGTCATTAATCTCCTGTGTAAAGCCTGTCGAAGTCTAAAACTCCACGCGTAATTTTTTTTTTTAAGTGCTAAAATCCACTTTATAGTTAGGGATTGATTGGCCTTAGTTAAGCATTTGAAGTAAGGGCTTTAACTTAATGAGGCATTTACCGTTAGCTTTGGCACTCGATTAAGGAAATTGTCTTCAGCTTAATTCTTATACTTCTCCAATTTTTATGTTTTAAATTTTCTATCATTCATCCATTATCAAACATCATTAACAACAATCATATAATCTTTACTTTCTTACACAATTATATCCAACCGACTATTATTTTTCATAAAATTTAAAATTTTAATTTAAACTAAACACTATTTTTCCTTTTATTTAATAGTCGTTAACTCAAATGTCTATTTGAGTGTTAATTAGTCAGTTAGTCTCAATAGAGATCAAGCTTTAAATGAAAAACCCAAAAATTTCAAACACAAATATAACAAACACTAAATAATCAAATTTCTTAGGTTGCGGATTACACTATTTTTTTGCAAAACAGGGAGCTCCACATAGCAGCAGCCTGTGGTTGAGCTCGTTGCTTTTGTCCAGCCCATGGACGAAATTCAAAATTCAAAATTTAGTTTTATAAAATATAAAAAATTACTAATTATAGCCCGTAACGATATTATTATTAATAGTCCGAGATAATAAGTAGCATGCGTACTGGAGTTATATATAACGGTGACCGAGTGATAAGAGTGGAGTAGCATAGAAGAGGTCGGTGGTTCGAACCTCTACAGAGACACGTAAGGTAGTTTAGATTGAAATTATTCGTTATAGGTACTCCCTACATATCACTATTAGGAACTTAGTGACACAATCCACAATCTCACGCTTACAACACGGTGACTAAGAAAAGAGTGAACCCAGGGTTAATGAGGGAGCATGAAAGCCTTTTTTACATGTCAACATTGATACTTTTGACATTGAATTCCACAACATAAGTACTTTAAAATTATCTTTTCATTAAAACATAAGTACTTCTAATTAGTTAGTTCTTATATGCAACTTTATATTTTAGTTACTCATGAGTCACAGTCACAATATATAAAGGCTGGCCAAACAATGAATTCAAGAATTTGATGACTTCTAGGTTAAGGTTTCTCTTTCTCTAAAGCAGGAGGAATATAAGTTCTTTTTAGAAATCCACCGTACGTACATGACATATATATATATATATACATCTATCTGTGTGTCCTGGTACTAGTGTGGAAATATTCTGAAGAAAGAACCATATGGTAAAATGTCTTCTAGTTCTACAGATGAATCCTCTGCACAGAGAGTGTCTGCAGGTTTCTCAACCGAACTGGTTCCTTCATCGTTGGTGGAGATTACACCTATTCTTCGCGTTGCCAATGAAGTCGAGCCTATCAATCCTCGTGTGGCCTACTTGTGTAAGACAATATATATATGTTCTTCATATATATAGTACTGATCACTTCAAGGTAAAAATTCTAGTTGTGTGTTATTTTAACACTATTAAGCTCAATTATAAATTTACAGGTAAGTTCTATGCTTTTGAGAAAGCTGGTAGATTGGACCCTACTTCCAGCGGACGAGATGTTCATCAATTTAAGAAGACGCTTCTGCATCACCTCGAACGGGTAATTAGCCTTCAAAATTTGTTCTAGTGTTCAGTCAAATTTGGTTTCATGATAATGTCTTGTGCCTGTGCTTCTTGATCTTCATTATTTTCTTTTTCATGCGTCTTACGAGATCTTTTCGTGCCTGGTTAAGGACTTCAGAATTCATATATCATCGTCATGATCAGTTTTTACGAAGAATATGTACATACTTTAGTTGCAGCATGTTTCCTGATTGTTTTAGAGAATTGAATGCTAAACTTGCAGGAAAATGAGCTCACTTTAATGTCAAGGAAGAATCGAACTGATGCACATGAAATGAACAGCTTTTATCAGCATTACTACAAAAAGTATATCCAAGCCTTGCAAACTCAAACTGACATGCATGACCGGTGAGTGAGTTGTAGTCTGAGTGCTCATCCTTTATCCTCAATGGACATTGTCAACTAAGTAATGGCTTTTCGTGCTTAACTTGCTTTCGTTTGTTCTCAATTTCCGAAAAATTCAGTGCACGGATGACCAAAGCATACCAAACAGCCGCTGTTCTCTTTGAGGTTTTGAAAGCTGTCAATGTGGAAGTTGATTCTGAGGTAGATGCAACATACCAATTCTGCTTTGCTTCGATATGAATGTGGCCGTGTCTTTCGTACTTCCTTGTTTTTTAGTTGATTTGACTGTCCTGAGGCTTCCTTCTGAAATGTGAATTTCTTTCAATTATGCAGATATTGGAATTGCATGACAAAGTTGCAGAGAGCACAGAAATCTCTGCCCCTTACAACATTTTACCTCTTGATCCCAGCTGTGCGAATCAGACAATTATGAAATTTCCCGAGGTACTGTAACTCGAGTCAGCTTCACATAATCATCTCCTTTGTTCTGTTAACCTTTTCTTTTGTTGTTTCAGCTTTATGATATTGGATGTATTTATTTTCCGTTTCCAGATTCAAGCTGCCGTACATGCACTCCAGTATACCAGAAGTCTTCCTTGGCCTGAGAATCGGAACGTGGAGAATTCTGAAGATATCCTCGACTGGCTTCAAACATGGTTTGGTTTCCAGGTGATGATCATCTTCAATCAATATGTTTGTTCATATATTGTACTTCACTGAATTCATTACTTCTCTGTTTGTTGTTTCATAATTCATCACAATTGTCAGCATGAACTCATTTATCTACTGTTAATTCTTTTCAGAAAGATAATGTGGCAAATCAAAGGGAGCACTTAATTTTGCTACTCGCAAACAATCACATAAGACAGCGTCCGAAGCCTGATAGAAAAACTGAGGTTTGAGTTCTTACTTGAGATCGCATCAACAGAAGGACTTGCCAAACATTTGATGACTGAAGAGCTTGACTAAATGTTTAAAATCCGTCTTACTTTGACAACCAAGCATTATTAAGTGTTTTTTTTTCTATCCATGACCAAATCTTTAAATTTATGTCCTTTCAGCTGTTGGATGATCGTGCAACAAATGATGTTATGAAGAAGCTATTCGAAAACTACAAAAAGTGGTGCAAGTATTTGAATCGTAAATCTAGCCTCCTGTAAGTTATATTCAATTGTACATCCACTTTTTTTTTTTTAAAAAAAAAGAAAATTTTCTTGTGACGAATATTTTCGTTACAAGAAAGTAAATTTTTGTCGCATAACCTAATGTGACGAAGAAATCGTATTGTCGCCTTAAACGCTTCAATGGTGACAAATTTGAAATTCGTCCCAGCAGTTCATAACCTATCTTCACAAAAATATTTCGTCCCAATACATATAAGCGAGTTAAATTCGTCAGGCAAACTTTTAGCTGCTTTAAAAACAAAAACGCTTTGTCACGATCTGTTGTCATTTAACTTGGCTCGATGATGGTTCTTCTTCTTACACAGACTCGAGGACCATTTTTAGTACTCTATACACAACCTTCCCCAATATTCTTACTCCATGTGCTTCGATTGTGCTGTGTGCAGACCATTAACAATTTGTTTTCAAAACTATAACGTGGAGGTTAATTTTGTTAATATAACCCCTTTTGCAGGTTACCCTGTCTACAGAAGGATGTGCAACAAAGAAAATTGTTATATATTGGGCTGTATCTTCTTATATGGGGAGAAGCTGCAAACTTACGGTTTATGCCAGAGTGCCTCTGCTACATCTTTCATCATGTATGCTTTACAGATGCTTCTCTTCTTTGATAAGAACTGATTTAATTGACATCTGCTCATTTCCGTATCCCCACCTTTATGGTTCCTAACTCTTTCAGATGGCTTTTGAAGTTCATGCACTGCTTAGTGGACACATTAGTCCAATGACAGGTGAGATTATGAGGCCAGTTTATGGAGGAGAGGAAGGGGCTTTCGTAGCGAAAATTGTTACTCCAATTTATGAAGTGGTTGCTTGGGTATGTAGATGACATAAACCCTCTGTTCATATGTCCATTATTCTCAACCTCAAGTTTAATCTTATGCAATCTTCAGGAAGCCATGAGGAGCAAATCGGAAAAATCAAAACACTCTCAGTGGAGAAATTATGATGATTTGAACGAGTACTTCTGGTAAATTGTTATGCATTGATATAGTTTTTGACGTATCTAGTTCTCATTTGTGTTGTACTTACTTTGGGGAAAACAGGTCTGCAGATTGCTTTCGTTTAGGTTGGCCAATGCGCAGTGATGCTGATTTCTTTAGTAGACATGTGGATCAAATTCGATATGTGAAGAACGGGGTACATATTGTTTTGAACTTTTAAACCTTGCAGTGCATGGAACTATTAAGCAGACTACTTACATCTCTTGACACAGATAATTTTACTACTTGTGTTAGTTTTCTTATGAACTCGCAAGACATTTCCAAGGCGCGCACTTTAGCAATTTGTCTTTTGGCACGAGTATCATCTTAATGTAAGTGATGTGAAACCTTTTTGGTTATGAAAAACAGGACAGTGGCCCTGCAAGAGATCAATGGGTGGGAAAAGTTAATTTTGTTGAGATTCGTTCATTTGGTCATGTGTTTAGAAGCTTCGACAGAATGTGGACCTCCCTCATCTTGTGTTTACAGGTGCGCTCGTTTGCATCCCACGATTCAGTGCTGTAAATTTTCATTGAAATGCTAATATATGGCTTATCTGAACCACATTGATCTATTAAGGCAATGATCATTATCGCTTGGGATGGTTCTGGGCAGTTAACTTCCATCTTTGAGTACAAGGTTTTCAAGAAAGTACTAAGCATCTTTTTGACTGCTGCAATCCTGAAATTCGGACAAGGTGTGTACGACTTCATCTTTCCTGCGATTACTTGTAATAATTAATGCATTGCCTGGAGGGCCACTGTTTTTGAGTGCTTGGTTCAAACACACACATTGGAATGACATTTTCCTTATTTCCAGCAGGTTGAATATTAGTATAAAATTGGTGATTTGGTTCTGTAATCCTTTTCTATAACTTAAATATATTTGACTGTCACAGCCATCCTTGACGTAATCCTGAATTGGAAAGCTAGAAGGAATACATTTTCTCAAGTCAAGTTAAGGTACACTCTAAAGATCGTGTCTGCTGGTGCATGGGCGATTATCTTCCCTGTTACTTACGCTTATGCATGGGAACATCCGCCTGGATTTTCTCGAGCTATCAAACGTCAGATTAGCAGTAGTTCAAGTTCTCCTTCATTATTTATTTCTGCTGTTGCTATCTACTTGTTCCCAAATGTGCTTTCTGGAGTGCTGTTTCTTTGTCCTTCGGTTCGTCGGTTCCTTGAGAGTTCCAACTACAAATTTGTGAAGTGTATAATGTGGTGGTCACAGGTATACATATAGTACTGGTTTTCTTGTCTTTCTTTCAATCAGTTTCACATAAGCAGTAGCGTCTAGTTTAACATTTTATTTCTTGCAGCCTTCTCAATATGTTGGGAGGGCTTTGCCTCAGAGCAAATTGTCGCTTCTCAAGTAAGTTTTGAATTCGATGTATTTGTTTGTATGAAACCATCACTTGTTATACTAATTACTCTCTGCATGCTCAGGTATACATTGTTCTGGGTGCTTCTTATTGTCACAAAACTGGCTTTCAGTTTTTATATTGAGGTACACATACTTATCTTGTTCCAGCTTTGGTTTTCCCATCTTGTTGTTTATTGAAGTGTCAGCACGTCAATGTCTCCCGTAAGTTCACTGCTGATTTGTGTTCTGCAGATAAGGCCTCTCACAGGTCTAACAAAATCAATCATGAGCAACCATGTAAGAACTTACTCCGGGCATGACTTGTTTCTACAAGGTAGTTAACATTCACCGAGATGGAGCCACAGATTTATCAGTTAATTTTGAGTTATAAAAATAATGTGATTATACACTTTGCAGCTAAGAACAACACTGGCATTGTCACTGCACTCTGGGCACCAGTTATTCTTGTAAGGATAATACATAATTCTCATTATATTGCTTTAATTCTTTTTTCGTGCTACAATACCAGTTCAACGTTTTTTTTGTGTCTGCATTAGGTTTATTTTATGGATACTCAGATCTGGTATGCTATATTCTCTACAATCTATGGAGGTGCATATGGGGCCTTTTGTCGCCTCGGAGAAGTAAGTAGAACTTCCCCTTCTGACATTTCCCTATAAATCATCTTTACTTTATGTGGTTGTAAACCACTATCACCCCGGCCTCTACAGATTCGAACGCTGGGAATGCTCAGGTGCCGTTTTCAATCATTACCGCAAGCTTTTAACACCTATTTAATTCCAAAAGAGACAACAGAGTCCACAAAGAAGAAAGGATTGCGGGCCACTCTTTCCCGCAAAATGGTAACATATCATTATATAGTATATTCTATCATACAACTGACGTATGTTGGTCACTTAGAATGTGAATTCTTTTTGTTGCAAGTCCCAGAACCTATCCGGTAGGGAAAAACAGGCAGCAAAGTTTGCTCAGTTGTGGAACAAAATAATTACAAGTTTCAGAGAGGAAGATTTAATAAGCAACAGGTGATCCTCAAAATGGATAATTCAAAAGTTTATTTAATGTGAATTAATTGATCATGTTGCATCTTATTTTAGGGAAATGGAGCTGTTGATTGTTCCATATAGTGCTGATCGAGACTTGGAGCTAATGCAGTGGCCTCCGTTTCTGCTTGTCAGTAAGGTTCGGTTTCTGAGGACTCGTTAAGTTAATTGGTAACAATGTGCCGCCATTGTTTGTTTTTCATTTGAGCATCTAATATACCAGTGCGAGTACGAAAGATGAATGTTCAATTTTTAGAAACAGCACTTTGGATTGAATTATATTGCCTGAGCAATAACCGTGATTATGGACTTTGGATCAAACAGATTCAAATAGCAGTGGAAATGGCTAAAAATAGCAATGGCAAGGATAGAGAATTGAAGATACAGCTTGATTATGATCATTACATGTATTCTGCTGTTCGTGAGTGTCATGCTCAATTCCGCTGTCTTTTAGGATATATAGTTCGTGGGGAACGAGAGAAACAGTAAGTGCCTATATGGCTATATATTCCTGTGAGCCTTTACTCAACTCACTGAACATCTTCTTCAATACTTTAACCATCACTTGACCTTTGTCAGCATTATTAGTTCTCTCTTTCTCGAAGTTGACAAGCATATAGAAGAGGACGTGCTCTTCACTGAATACAAACTGAATGCTCTTCCAAGGCTTTATGATCTCTTTGTTAGGCTTGTAGAATACCTGGTTAGTTGTTACTTTTGTAACATTTAATTTATTACCTTTGATTCACCTTTGCTTACAGAAGATTTCTATACTGAATGCTGACTTTCCAATTTTTCAGTTAGACAATAAGCTGGAGGACCTGGATAAGGTTCTCCTTCTTTTGCAAGATATGCTGGAAGTTGTGACTCGAGATATTATGATGGAAGATCATGCATCTGGGTAATGTGTCCTTAATTACTGATGGAAATTTTACTTCAATTTTGAGGATTAATTCGAAGGCGGTTCCTTATTTTACTGTACTTCCCATGAATAGTTTGTTTGATTCAATGCATAGCGCGCGAGGACCTGAAGAAGTTAATCAGCATGTGCATCAGCTGTTTTCTTCAGCAGGATCTATCAACTTTCCAGTTCCTGAATCAGATGCTTGGAGAGAGAAGGTTCGTCTGATTTTGCACTGTATTACAGCCAGATTATTTTAGCATCTACACTAGTTTAAACATTATACTTGGAACAGATCACTAGGCTGCATTTGTTGCTGACTGTAAAGGAATCTGCTACAGACATTCCCTCAAACAAGGAAGCTAGAAGGCGTCTCGCCTTTTTTTCGAATTCCTTGTTCATGGACTTGCCTTCAGCCCCAAAAGTCCGCGACATGCTAGCTTTCTCGTGAGTTGTTCCTTGCCAATGCTTCTGTGGTTACTTACAAAATTTGTAAGCATTGTGGGTTCCTCCTCTTTTACATTTAAATTTTACTTATGCTATATGTTTTACTTAGACTTTTGACTCCATATTGCACGGAGAAAGTGTTCGTCTCGCTGCCTGAGCTGGAGATTCCAAATGAAAATGGAGTTTCGATTCTCTTGTACCTGCAGAAAAATTACCCAGGTTTGCTGTGCTTCAGAGGTTAGGATGCAAATCCTACTCTTTTATTCTGACCTTAAAATTGATATTGTGCAGATGAATGGAACAATTTTTTGGAGCGTGTTAAATGTCACAGGGAAGAACTATGGGGATCCAATGAATTAGAAGAACAATTTCGCCTTTGGGCATCATACAGGGGAGAGACATTGGCCAGAACTGGTATGGAAGTAATTTACAGATTCTTTGCAACCTTCTGTATTCATCATTTCCATATGCTTTTCCCTACAAGTCTGAAGCTTTTGGACTGATTGGTTGTTCAAATTGTGGCAGTTAGAGGAATGATGTATTACCGCAAAGCTCTAGAACTTCAAGCCTTCCTAGATATGGCAGAATGTGATGGTACTATATATATCATCTGCTGTTTGTATCTGCAAGCTGACATTTAGGGACTTCCACATCGAATGACAAATATCAATTTTCTGTTTAAACAGATTTAATGATAGGTTACAAGGCCATTGAGATGGATGAGGATCACAAGGGAGAACGATCTTTGTGGTCACTATGCCAAGCGGCGGCTCAGATGAAATTTACATTCGTTGTATCTTGCCAGTCATACTGGTTTCAGAAGCGATCTGGGGATCCTCGTGCATGCGACATTTTGAGACTGATGACAATGTTAGTCATGGCGACCCTAAGCTGTTGATCTGTTACTTTATATTACCTATTAATGTATTTCTCTGATCAGGAATCCATCTCTTCGGGTAGCATATATTGATGAAGTTGAAGAAGAATCAAGAAATGGGGTCAAATATAAAGCGTACTACTCCACTCTCGTAAAGGCTGCTTTGCCCATGTCAAATTCTGCAGAGCCATTACAGAATCAGGATCAGGTAGAGGAGATTTCATTTAAATGTCTTCTGTTTTTTTGGTAATTTAGCTATATTTATTCAACCAGATATTAGTTCCAGATAGTTGGTTTTTTCTTTATTTGCAGGTTATCTATCGTATAAAACTACCGGGACCTCCAATACTGGGTGAACCTAAATCTGAAAATCAGAATCATGCCATCATTTTCACACGTGGCGAAGCTTTGCAAACAGTTGATGTTAATCAGGTCAGCAACGTTCTTGGATCATTCGTATTGAATTTTATGTTTCAGTGCCATGACATGAAATCCTGTTAGCAGGATAACTACATGGAAGAGGCTTTTAAAATGAGAAATGTACTCGAAGAATTTTGTAACAAGCAAGACCAGAGGTGCCCAACAGTTGTTGGTCTTAGGGAACATGCATTTACAGGAAGGTAGGTACAGCTGGTTGTTGTAATTAGCATTTCTGGACCGGAGATGAAAGGAATCCGTAAATCCTTGTTATGTATGGTGCAGTGTTTCTTCTCTTGCTCGGTTAATGTCAAATCAATATTCAAGTTTTGGTACTATTGGCCAGCGAGTGCTCGCCAACCCACTGAAGTAAGTTTCCAGATTTTCTTTATTTGTAATCTTTAATTTTATTGTATGTGTGGTTCTTTGACTCTGGATGCTCATAGTGTCATTCTGATGTTTTGTAGGGTTCGGTTCCACTGTGGCCATTCTGATGTTTTTGATAGACTGTTTCATCTAACTAGAGGTGGGATGACTAAAGCATCAAAAAGTATCAACCAGAGTGAGGAAATATTTGCCGGTAAGCTCATACTGCTGTAATCTTTCAACAATGAATTGTGTGAACAAATGATAGTTCATCGAATGGCATTCTTAATTTGACTTGATGTGCAGGTTTTAACTCAACCCTTCGAGGAGGCAACATTACCCATCATGAGTACATACAAGTTGGTAAAGGTACCGATGTGGGTTTCAACCAGATTTCATTATCAGAAGCCAAAACTGCCATTGGCAATGGCGAACAGACTATAAGTCGTGATTTATATAGGTTGGGGCATCGTTTAGACTTCTTCCGAATGCTGTCGTGCTATTTCACAACAGTCGGTTTCTACATGACTTCATTGGTATGCGACTTTTATAGCTAGATTGATCCTGTGAATACTTATTCAAAATTTCTGATTGACTGTTAAACTCTATATGTTTTTTGAAATGGTAAACTCTATATGTTTCTTTTGACAGATTACGGTGCTCAATGTGTATGTAATTCTTTATAGTCGTCTTTATCTTGTTCTTAGTGGTGTTCAAAGAGAACTCGGTTCCCAATCAGGAATTACTGATGGGATGCCTCTTGAAGTTATTCTTGCCTCTCAGTTAATTGTCCAGCTTGGGTTCCTGATGGTTCTGCCGGTGATTATGGAAATGGGATTAGAGAATGGTCTCCTAACAGCATTGAGTGAATTCATCTTCATGCATTTACAGCTAGCGCCAGTATTTTTCGCCTTTACACTAGGCACCAAGGCTCATTATTATGGAAGAACGTTACTTCATGGAGGTGTAAACTATAATAGGTCCACGGACCATGGCATTGTGGTGAACCATGCAAAATTTGCTGATAACTATCGGCTGTACTCTCGTAGCCACTTTGTTAAGGGGTTTGAGCTGATGGTACTGCTCCTAGTTTATCAGATTTTTTGTCAACCCGAGAGTAGTTTCTTGTTTGCCTTAATCACTGGATCGATGTGGTTCATGGTGGGCACTTGGCTTTTTGCTCCTTTCCTATTCAATCCATGTGGCTTCGAGTGGCAAATGATAGTCGATGACTGGACTGATTGGAACAAGTGGATTGCTAACAGAGGGGGTATTGGTCTCACCCCAGAGAGAAGCTGGGAATCATGGTGGGATAATGAGCATGACCATCTTCGTCATTCTGGGAAATGGGGCATCTTTGTTGAGATAATACTGGCAATGCGGTTTTTCATTTATCATTATGGACTAGTGTATCACTTGAACATCACAAAGAGTACCAAGGCGAGCAATTTGGTAACTTGTCACTTATACGTCCCTTCAGTCTCACCTTTTTGTGTTGTAAATTTCTAACAATACCTTGAACTGGTTGCAGGTGTATGGCGTATCATGGGCGGTCATGTTCTTACTACTTTTCTCCATAAAAGTGAGGATAGTTTCTTTCAATCAGACACAACCCCAGTTGTTCTTTTGATTTCTTTTGTAACTGTTCAGTTTTGTGGGTTTTCTCCAGATAATTTCCTTTGCGCGTCTGAGACTCGGTGCAGATTATCAACTTGTGTACAGGCTTATCAAGGGTTCGACCTTTGTCATGTTCATCTCGGGCTTGGTTGTTTTGAGCATGCTCCTCCACCCGAGTCCAAAAGATGTCTTTGTTTGCTTACTTGGTTTTATGCAAATTGGTTGGGGATTACTTCTGGTTAGTGATATATTAATCTGTTCTCTAACACTGTCATATATAGTAGTCTATTTGTATTCATAAAGAGTCGAATTGCTGAATTTACACTGCTTCTTCCAGATTGCTCAAGCTTGTAAGCTGATTGTCCAGAAGGCAGGATTCTGGGAGCCCGTTCGAACTTTAGCACGATTCTATGAAGGCTTGATTGGTTTGCTTCTGATCACACCTGTGGCTTTCCTTGCATTGTTTCCGTTTGTTTCGGATATTCAAGACCGGATCTTGTTCAGCCAAGCATTCAGCAGAGTTGGAGGACATGAGAAAGATAGACCATCAAGGAACAAGAAGCTTTAAGCAAGCGTCTATTAAGTTTCATGTACTAATTGATAACATCAGATTGACCCTGTGAATACAAAACTTTAACAATATTTTCACCTTTAGGCACGTCTGATCACTAGGTTTAGCAATATTTCTGCATTCGGACAAAGAAGTCCGAGCTCAACTCCCTCACCTTATTGAGTGACTCGAGCTCGAGCCTTCACAAGCCAAGTACTTGTTAAGGCCCGACTGGCATGGTAGCTGTAATCCAGCCACATTACAAATCCCTATTTAAAGCCTGTGTAAAGCCTGTCGGAGTCTAAAACTCCACGCGTAGTTTTTCCTTTTAAGTGTTAAAATCCACTCTATAGTGATCGGATGGCTGCATGGATAGGCTTATTGGACTCGGGATGCTGTTCCGGTGAGGGTAAGACTAAAATATCGAAAAAGTTTTCCGGGATCTCCGGGGTCATTTTTCATGCACTATAACCCACAAATCTGGGCGAAAATAGGAATTTTTCCACCGACTCATTTTGCGAAACAAAGTGTACAACACTATCAATTGGAAAGTTTAGACTAGGAAAATATATATTTTGCATACTATCGGGTCATTAATCCCCTCTGTAAAGCCTGCCGAAGTCTAAAACTCCGCGCGTA